>JAHHZJ010007008.1:0-32892 GCA_021437245.1 Aegilops speltoides | reverse complement strand
AACTAGGGCTGTCTCTTGTTTGGTGGCAGCTATTTGTTTTGTTTGGCTTTTTTTGCAGCTCGTAGCATGGGATGCCATGTTTGTAGAATTTTCCACTAGACTTTCACCTTCTATTGCACCATCGCATTCAAAGCAGAATCATAGGATTCATCCGCTTCTCATTCCCTCGCCATTCCGTGTTTCTTCCTCTTTACATGCCATGTTAAGTCAAGTTTACAAGAAAAACGAATAAAAATTTAGTTCTTCGTAACAAATTGATGCGTGATGCGCATTTAACTGAACTTTGATGTTAGACAACCACATGATAGGAGGATGTAATATGTATGAAAAACAGACGGAAGAGATAACCGTAACTATGATGTGTAAACTAAGAAGAAGACATTTCACCAAATTAGAAGCAATGCAATGGAAGGTAGACACCATATGAAAGATGCTACAAATATCGCTCCGCCAAGTTAATAGTGTCTCATCATAAATGGCGCTTAAACAAATGTGAAGCAAGACAAGAAATAAATCATATGCAAGATGCAAACAACATCACACTACCATGTTAGAGGTCTCTCGTCATTAGTGCCATTGCATATTCACAACATTGCATATTCACAACTTATGATGTAAACTAAGGAGAAGGCATTTCAACAAATTAGAAGCAATGAAAGCTAGACACCATATGAAAGATGCAACTAATATCACTCTACCAAGTTAAAACTGCTCTGCCATAAGTGCCATTTCAACAAATTAGTAGTACAAGCTAGAAAAGAATGAGATGTAACCTATATCACACCAAGTCAAACGTGTCTTATGATAAGTGATTGTTGCAGGTTACACAACAGTAGTAATTTGATGTAAGAACATGGTGTGATAGATAGATATTGTATGTTCTAGAAACAGAACACGTGTCTTATTCAAGTATAATGTGTAAAGTAAGAAGATGGAATTCAACAAAATTAGAAGCAATACAAGCTAGACATCACACATAACATGCAACCACATATAATGCCAAGTTAGAGGGAGCACCAAGTGATGCTGCACTAGGGAGACGTGCTCATCATAAACACAACTTTGTTGAGTGTCTATGCATGTGTTGTCTTGGAAATCATCTTGGGGTGTGGAGGAGTAGAAATCAGAGAGGCCCTCCGTTCGAAGGAGCACCTTTATCCGCTGCCTTGCTAACTTCCTTCCGCTTTATTGATTTTGAATTGTCAAGTAAAACCGACAAGAAAAAGCAATAAAATTCTCTTCGTAACTCATTCATGCATGATACGATAATCACTACTTTGATGTAAGGCAAACACATGATACCAGGATGGAATATGTACGAAAAATGTGACGGCATGGCATGTTCACAACTGCTTGTGTAAACTAAGGTAAACCATTCCAAGAAATAAGAAGCAATGCAAGCTAGACACCACATGAAAGATGCAACCAATATGACTCGCCAAGTTAAAAGCGTCCCATCATAAATGGAATTTCAACAAATTAGAAGCAACAGATGCTATAAATCATATGAAAGATGCAACTAATATCGCATTACATATACTAAAGGTGTCTCATCATATTGATTGATGCGGATACAAAAAACAATAGTTTTATGTAAGGACATGCTTAATAGATGATGTACTATGTACTAAATACAGAAGGCATGTCACATTAACAGTATAATGTCACATTTACAGAGTATAAGCTAAGCATTAGCACATGCAGCTTTAACCAGATTGAAGAATTACAATCTAGACACCATATGCAACATGCAACCACATATCACGCCGCTAAGTTAGAGCAAGCACTCGCGATGCTAGTGTAGGGAAATGTTGTAATCAACTACGAGCTACGCTCACTATCTTCATCTAGCATTTCTGCTTCTTGAGAATCATGTCGGAGGTCGACGCTGCATTCTTTAAATGAGGAGTAGTCCCTTGCCTCGCCTCGCCTCATCATAAGTGATTGATGAGGGATACACAAGAACATTAGTTTGATGTAAGAACATGGTTAATACACGATGTACTAGTATGTACCAAAAACAGTAAAGGCATGTCATATTCAAAGGTATAATGTGTAAGTTAAGCAGATGCAATTTAACCAAATTGGAAGCAATACAAGCTAGACATCCGGCCGGAGTGGTGAACATGATCATCTAGGACCCGAGAGCCCGGTGGAGGCGGGCTGCTTCGCCACCATCGCAGCTTTTTAGTTGGCTTCCAGTGATGCCTGTTTTGTCGGGCTTGTCATCGCTCGCCAAGGCTCTCGACTAGCTATTTGTCTTCCGTGCTCACGGATGGTGGTTCATGTAAAAATATCTTTCCTTATCTTAATAAAGACCGACTTCGCCTTTTCAATACAAGCTAGACACCATATGGAACATGCAACCACATGACACCGCTGGTTAAAGCAAGCACTGGATGGTGGTTCATTACAGCGAGGTCATCAACTCTGCAGCAACGCTTATTGCCTCCATCTGCCGACACTCACCCTTTATAGCTTCAGAACGTGTCGTGCCTAGCCGCCAGAGAAAGTCGGCATGACTTCTCTCTTTCTTTTTGCTTCTTTTCGGCGACTCAAATACCCTTGCATAAAAACACAATAGTGAGAGTATGGGTGAAGTGTGTGCGTAACTAGTGCACTCAGTAAAAGTAGCAGTATAGCAGGTGGCTGAAAAATAAATGACATGAGACATATGATAGCTCTACAACATTGCATGGCAAACAAAATTAGATTCTACTCCGTATGATTTTGTAATATATGAGCACAGGAAATGCAAGTACTCTCCAAAGACACCACCACATGTGGTCATATCTAAGATAACAATGATCGAAAATAAATAGGTCACCGATTTTTTAATGAACCGTCTGATCTATAAGGAACGGGCAGATGGCCTTCGCCTCACCTCCCGCCACCATTGTCTGACGATCTTTCGAACCGCCAACGACCACCGCCCAGCACCAGACTGCCTCCGCCGCCCCTCCCATCGACCTCACACCACCGCTGCTTGGCATACGCCCCTGTGCCATCCCTTTAATCCCGCCGACCTCCAGATCGGCGCCAAGAGCTCTAGGCCGCACACGCCTAAGATAAACACTAAGGCGCTTCCCAGGTAATAGTCGCACTAGCGGTACTGTTACGCCTGGGAATGCTTCGTTAATTGGGAATCAACTGCCAGAAATTGAAATTGGGGGCGACGGACCTCTAGCTAAGGTGAAATAGTATATGAGGAGAAACCTTGTGCATCGCGAGTTACTAGGAACATCTAGTATCAAGAAGAAGCGGTCAACTAGTGTCTTCGTGGGATGAATACCGCAAGCAGAGACGTAAGATTTGTACTAATAAGGAAGAGGAGTACCTTCTTCGGTTTCCGTGTGGTCACCTCCACATGTCGCGACCGATCTTCTTCTTTTACCGGGAAACCGATGTTCGGAGGGGTGCTTGGACGAACCCATGGCCAAATTGTCGATCAGGTTGTTGTACGAAGTATGTCATGGAGGGGAAGCAGATCCGAGGCGGCAAGGATGATAGCAGGAACAACTCCGGCGGTGGAGGGTGGCGGTTGGAGCGGCAGCGGTGAGGCGCAGGACGGCGTGGTTGAACTGGCTGCACGGACGGCTCGCCTCGGCTTCAACTACTAGCCGTGGAGGGCGTTATGTTGAGGTTATGTGGACGACGACGCCGGGTATCGGCTCCAAGTGATGGAGGAGGGCGCGGTTGATGGGTGGGATGGGTGGCGACGGAGGACGCCGGGTTTCACTGCTGGTGGAGAGGTAGTTTGGCGCCATGAGTACGTAATGGGGAATCGACGGGTGGGGGAACCATGTTTCGGTCGGGACGCGCTTGTTTTTGGCTTTTTTGAATGTAAGATGGGACGCTTGTTTGAAATTTGGGGAAAGTACAAACTTTGCCCCCTCTAAATTTCGGACCCATCATGGGTCGGGGTAGGATGGTAATCCTGTGTGTCCCAAATAGTGGGCGGGAGCGATTTTGGCCACAGCATGTGTGCTTAGGCGGCCATTGTGTATGAATGTTTTTCGAGGCGGTTGCGCATGCCTAGATGAAGCTACAAACCTACCCCGGTTTAGACCTTTGGACGTCGGGCCAGTAGGTTTCACGGTCGGAGTTATTAGAAAAGTAATTTCCTTTGTACTACCAAACATTGGTCTCACGCGTTTTCAAGTAGTAGAGGCTCTTTACGCTTCGTTCAAATTTTGAAACACAAGCATTCACGTTTAGAGTACTCTTGAACTATGAGGATTGACCTAAATAGACAACGTTATATTTGACCTTGTATGTTTGAAAACCTCATTAAATTATCCGCTTCTTTTTGAAATTTTGACACTTGAAAATCCTATAACTACGATTATTTTGGAATGGAGGAGCTAAATTTGAATCTATTTTGTACACGACTACATATGCTATTATGTACAAAATCAGAGCAAAGATTGGTGCCCCCATAATTTAGGTATGGTTTACAAATGCCATGATATCAAATTCAAATAATTGAATGGACTTCATGTTGAATTCATTTTTTAAACCACCTTAAGTTGAATTCAAATGTATGCTAGTTCATAGGTAGCTATTTATAATGTCCATTGTGTAACTTTCAGATGTATAATGTGCTTTACACACACAACATGAACTATACTCACGCTTATATTCGATTGCTAAAGCGATGCATTGTCCGGAGTTCAAAATACTAACTATGTGGATCAATTGTGTCGAATAATAACATAGACATGCTCAAATTCGATAGAATCTAGATGTCCGATGGATCAATGACCGCCCTTACGCTAATTGCAAATATCATGATCCCATCCTAATATTTGGATACAATTTATATCTTTAATCAATGTGTAGAGCAGTCTTTACGTAGTTTCACTTCCATCGGTGGTCTCTCACACATGCTCACACACTCTCTCCCGAGGTGTCTTTCTCGCACACATGCTCTAGATATAACCCTCCTCCTCTCGTAACCATTTACAACTGTTTTCACTAACCTTTATCACAAGCACTCTTCCTCTCGCAAACATACACACGCACAATCCTCATCGACTTTCTATATACATGGACCTGCCTACGTGTCTCATGTACGCACATTATCTTTACGCTGCCTCTCACGCATTATCTCACACCTCTCTTCCTAATCGATTTAGTATGATTCTAGCAGAGCATTCTGTAGGATGCCCTTAAAGTTAGGTTGATGAATAGTAATATCGAGATAAAGGGGTTACCTTAGTCCGAGAACCTAGGGTTACAAATCCTAGCCGGCTTTGTCAAGGGACACAGAGTCCTTCACAATCTCGCTATCTTTGTCTTGTACGACTAGTCATCCATGGGTCTTCCTAAATGTGTCATGGGTCAACCAATGTGGCGCAGACGGAACCGAACGAAGGGCCTCACCGACCCACCGGACCTCACGCGGTGACACACCCTCCGCCCCCACGTCTCATTATCTTCTCACACCCACACATACCAACACAAACACCACACACACGTAAAATTTCTCCCCGTGCCTCTATTCCTCCCCTTGCATATACACACTCAAGGGAATGGAATCTCTGTCGTGACGCCATATTCGCTCTCTCTCTCTACCACTCTCATTTCTCGTATTATCTCTCCCCCGTCACCCTCTATCCATGCCTCTCTCTAATGTAACACACACACATACCTCTCTAGGCCCCGCCAAATGCATCAACTACACATTCACACATGTTACATCACGCACTCATTGATCTAAAAAGCCCTCTTCACGCTTATTTTGCATACAACATTCCTTTTGAATAAAGTGTGGCAAAAAATTATTTTAGAGTTTCTACATATATACAACATTACAAAGTTATATGGAGGAGTACTAACGCTAATTTGCATTGCATGGTGCCCACAATGATATTTATTCCAGACCGTGAATTTGTATATTTTATACTATATACAAAGTTAGTCATAATAAAGAGAAACGAAGAGCATCTCTCTCCATCGTGATACCCTCAGACGCCTTTCACGATATGCACACAAAACTATCTCCGTGTCCTCTAAAAGTAAGCCCCCAGTAAAATTCACGCTGTTTCATCTTTCTCTCGCGATATATGCAATGACGATCATTGTATTTGAAGCGAAAGCACGATACATACATTGACTTCATAATCCACTCATTACGGTCACCATTTACGTTTAGTGGTTATTATACACCACGGGCTCACCGTGATAACTTTGTATTTGCTCATGACATGACTAGTTGACCAGCTTAAACGCCCACGTGGCACCTCTAGTGTTGCATCACATTATCTCACTACCATCGTGCCCACCTGTCGACTTGTATCTACATCTACACTCTTATAAAATACATAAAATACAATCTTATAAAAACAGAGTTGGTGATGATGGTGTGCCTGCCATCCTGCAATATAGGCCATCCGATTTATATCTCGATGATAGGAAAGAAACTATGGCATTTTGCAAAAGGTACCCACACACCTCTCCACATTTGCAAATAAGGCCTTCCCTCGTTCATCCTTTTCTCTCACAAGATAAACAAGTCATACAAATGCATCTTTGATGTTACGCAACGCACGGGCATCTTGCTAGTAAGAATGAAAACAAACGACAAAAAAATATTTTGACGGTGGTTCAAGTCATGACCGCGGGCACAACGGGACAAGGTGGCCTTGTATTGGTATGCCGAGCCGTCTGTTTTAACACACAGGAGCTGGTGTGGTGATTATACACACACACACGCATGCACACGAACTCCATCCACGCAACACTCACACAAACACATGCACCCACGCACGCACGCAACACTCACACGTACACACGCAGCCACGCACGCACGCAACACTCACACGCACACACGCACGCATGCATGCACACACCAAGACACCACACGACCAACACACACTCTCACGCCAAGTGCTCAACCTACACGCATGCGCACACATCAGCCCCGATGACACATACACAACCAGTGATTCCCGCACGGGTTGGAGCCTTGTCGCTACTCACAGTAAATTTGTGTTTATCCGACCTTTTCCTATGCGAATCGACAGTGGGACCCACAAGGAACATGGTCAATTTAACTAGTCAACATGGCGCCACGCAGACTATTTGGCCGGCCAACAGAGTGCAATCCGATGTCAAATCGTGAGCAAGTGACCGGATAATCACCGCAAAACGATATAGTGACCGAATCAGCTTATTCAAGTTCGTGATCAGATACGCTTTTCTCTCTCAGAGGCCCTCCAAAACTACATCTCTACACGCTCGCATGTTACATCTAACAACTATGCAATACAACACTACTACTACACTCTAACACAATAAATCATATGTGTTTTAGTTTTACTAGATATCATATTGTTACTTATAATTATTCAGTTTGCATACATTAAAATTGCCTTTGAAATGTATGGCCAAGATTATCTACCGTGATGGAAAAATCCCGCCTCTTCCTGCTTAATCGGTTTGTATCGATGGATCGTGCAAACAGCAAAAACTATAGTACTATACAAGACAAGTGACAGCTTCATCGGGTCAGTTCAGGTCGCCTACCCTCCGTCAGAAGAGTGGAGCGCTCGCTTATAAATCTTCTAGTCCCTTTCGCCGACATGTGGGACATCAAGCTACCGGGTCCACGCGCATACCGAATACAAAGGCAGAGCAGCCGGGTGAAGCACCCTACCATGGCGCCGGCGTAGTAATGAGCAATGAGGCCAAATCACAAAGCTGCACCTTTCCCGCAGCTTGTTTGAGGGACGGTAATAATGCTAAAAAGAAGTTGAGGACAAGCAACCATCATTTCACTCTGCTGAATCCACTTCTCCCTCATCTTCTTCAACTTAACCATGTGTTGCTTCTGCCGTTGTTCTTCCTCATGTGGGACGCAGATCGGCTTGGTAAAGCATTGCCACGTGGGATCGCATGTTAGCAAACCGCCAGGACAACGTCCTCCGAAAGTAAGAAACCTCCCCCGCCATCCGCGCGGCAAAATCACCTCCTTTTTACTAATCTTGATTCTATAATTTTTAGATCAATATAATTGAGATTTGTATAGATAGCACACAGAGCAAAACCAAGTGGTATGGTTAAGGGCATCCACAATGTGTAGCCAAATGTGAAAATAGCTTTTGGCATCGTGGGAACCATTGTGACGGTTGCTAAAGCCAAAAGATGGAACCAAGCTCCTCGATTGATTGATTGAAGGAATAGAAAATGCAACGCCTCCTCTTTCTCCCATGCTTGGACGCATGTAGTACAAAGATAGAGCACATGAGTCTACTCCCGTCCCTTCTATCACAAATCACAAAGCAGTGAGGCATCAAATCACAAAGCACGACGAAGCAACCATCATTTCACTCTTCACGACCGCTTCTCCATCGCCTTCTTCGAGAAACCATTCACCGCACTAGTACTCCTAGTAGTAGTACTAGTAAAGGACTTCGGATGCAAATAAAGCGGTTGTCTCGGCAAAAGCGCACTTGCAAACGATTTCTACCGGGTCTCCTCAATGGTGTTCTCCGTCAACGCACTTCGCAAAACCACAAAAAATATCGCCGACGCCACCGCAATGGGCAAGGAATTCAAATATAGTTACTACTCCATTTTTTTGTACACAAGGCCAAGATATCAAAATTACATTTGCAAAGGGCCACTAACACTAATCGAGGCAAAATTGATGGGTTAGCAACCAAGGACATTAATATCCCCTGCATGCATGCGGAAGTGAGAAGGTTGGTTTGCATGGCGCTGCATTAATCAAGCGATGAGGAGTGAGATGGTTAGCTTGGTCTTTCGAGAAAAAATACGACATTGACACGTGAAACAAGGATTTGTATCAATTAAATCCCGCAAGGAAAACCCACCTTTCTTTTTTTTTAACACTAGTACTCCTAGTACGCACGCATTTATCCTGCTTTGGGTCTAGGCCTTGCATTGCCAAACTTCGCCACACATTTTTGCCAAGCTTCGGGGGACGAAGCACCTATGGGGGCAGGGGGCCCCTTCTGGTCCCAAGCAGGGAGCCGAGGGCGACGAAGAGCGACGAGGCGAGAGCTGGGATTTTACCCACCGGAGCTCCTCCGGAGAGATAAAACTCCTCATCGCTACTTTGTGTTTGTATTTGTTCTTGCTTGAGAGCTGCATGTCAGGAGTCTCAATGAGTCGAGCCGAACCCCTTCTACGTGCACGGGCCTCCTTTTATAGTCTAAAGGGGTCACCGGCTGTGGCAACGCAGAGAGAGGGTAGAAAGGTAAAACGCTGGTTGGTATAACCACTATCAACAGTGTCCCATACCTAACTCGACGCAAGGGGACAAGGGCATGACATCTGCCCGGCCGCTTCCAACAAAGGCAGAACGACCGTTAGGGGCGCCACCGATCGCCACGATGGCCCCTCTTGTCATTTTGCTCGCCACCACACCGCTAGGCTCCACAGCCTACACGCCACGCACCAGAATGATCCTCGTGGCTACACGCCGTCGGGTGAGCCGGAGCGCATGCCAGAGTGGTGGCTTGGCCGCCGCAAGCGCCTTTGATGCGTCTTCGCCTTGTCGCACCCGCAAGCCTCGCCGCTGTCCGTGTCTTGCCGGACGCACGGTGCGCATGGGCAAGTCTCTTGCAATGCCTTGTTATTCTTCCCGCAAGCTTCCTCTTGCCGGTTCATCCTTCCCGCAAGCTTCTCTTGCCGGGCTTTGTCTTCTCACCTAACACTTTGTTCTTGAATGGTAGTAAGATAGGAATGACGGCGGTCTTGGGGCGTCCGCAAGCCTTGCCGCGATCGCCGCGATCGCCCGTGCACAAGTTCGGGTACTAAGGTAGCCCTACTTTAGTAGTAATCCGACAGAGCCCCTGCCTGGCCTATACACGATGCCGAAGGCCATTGGGCTGTGCCCAAAACAGGGCACGGCACGCGCCCGGGTCCAAACCAGATCCACTCAGATCCACCGCTGCCCTCAGAACCAAGACGCTGCCAATTGCGCGGCCGTGGAGAGGTCGGGCAATTTTAAGTCCAGAAATGCGAACGCTCATTCCCTCAGATATAAGCAGAGGAAACAGGCTGCTCCCCACCTTCGCCACTCTGCGCTTTTCCTCCGAAGCTCCGCCGCCCTCCGCTTCCCAAGCCGAAGAGCAGCCCGCCGCCTGCTGCCGCCTGCCGCCTCAACGCTCAAGGCCTCCCGCCGCTTCCGCCATGGCTCCAAAGACCAGCAAGGCTGCTCAAGTCGTCCGAGGCGCTATGGCTTGAGGCGCGCGCGCAAGAAGCGAGTGCTTTTCCCCGCCGAGCTCACCCCGGCGCCATGGAGGAGTTCACTCTTCCGTCGACGCAGACGCGGGCGATTCAAGACGCCAGTGTTTTCACGAGGCTTCCAAATCAAGCGGTGCCCAAAAGGGTACTATTTCTTTCCTGTTCTTCTATTGCGGCTCGCCTAACTTTTTCGGACTTCTTCCGCGACATCATGAATACCTACGGGTTTCATCTTCTTGATTTCACCCTCAACGCCGCCTCTCGACAATGGCGGTTTTCAGACACCTCTCGCGAGAACTTCGCTGGCATCCACCCAAGTGTTGCTTTTTTTCGCCATTATTTCACCCCCGAGCCGAGAAAGGAGAGCTATTGCCGCGGAGTCGCCGGACCTCTCAACTTGGCATGAAGGAGGTGTATCTCGCGGCGAAGCCCGCAACAAGTGGGATGAGTGGAGGGCGGAGGGTGTTGGATCCGTGATGCCAATCCGCAGCCTTCACCAACCTCGCGCCAGCCTCGGTAGTTCGCGGCGGGCGATCGGGCGCCTGTCACGGACGACGCTAAGTGAAGATTGCCACCACCAATCCTCCGACTCAGCTTGCCGGCTCACAGCAGGGCGGTTACGCTGATTTCCTTCGCTGTCGACGCTTCTCTCAGAAGAGGGGAGGCCCGCCGCAGTTTGGCGTCTCCGGCGATATCGCGAGGCTGCGCCTGGCCTCAATTTCAACTTCATAGTTCCGTGCTTGACGGATGCCGAGGAGCTGTTCAAGCACGACGCCAACCATCCAGTAGTGGTTCAGCCGCAGTATGCCATCCCATTGTGCAACATCTCCTCAGCATGACGATTCCGCAAGAATGATGCTGTGAGTGCGATTCGCACGGATAATCCCAACTTGATGGAGCCCGCCGACGACGCCGGCAGCAATTCTTCGATGGCTTGACGGAGGTAGCAAGCACGCCGATGAAAAAGAAGCTTCACCCGCCACCACCGAAACGAGATGCGTACATCGCCAGAGGGTCAAGAGGCGGCGGGCAGCCGCCATGGGCGAGTTCGGCTTCACGTTGGAGGAGGCAGAGGCGGCCGAGGCAAGCCCTCGCCGACAGGAGGACTTTGCCGAGAGGTCGCTGACGAGGGGAGCCCGAGGCCGGGCGAGCGAGCCCCGCCGAGGGCGCTGAGTGGCCAGCCGCTCGAAAGCAGCTTGCCGCAGCGGAGCCCCCACAAGAACCCCAATTCCAACCAAGAAGGCGCCTCTGCCGAGTTGGAGATACGGCAGAGGGATGTAGTCCAGCAGCCGAGGCGCTGCGGGACACGCCCCACCGCGCAAGTACCGCTGGCGGAGGGTCCTGTGCTCAGGATCAATCGAGGCGGGTCTTCCCTGCCGCCACGCCTCGATCCTCGCCGCAGCCTCCTGAAACGCCGGGGAGCCTACCTCCGCCATGCCGCCGCAGAGAGGGTACGATTCGACCTCTCCGCTTGGAGTCTGGCGACGATGAAGAGGAGGAGGAGGAGGAGTGACTTTCTACTCGCCGTTTTGATTTTCTTTGATCTTTGTCGCTTGTCTTGCATCCGATCGGCTCCTCCCTAAATCTTATTCCTTTTCAGACTCGCCGAGAGAGCGCGAAGAGGGCCAAGGTCCCCGTGGTTGTCATCGAGGACGATCCCGCCGATGACAAAGCAGAGGACACGCTCGAGACCACCTTGACGGATCCGTTCCTTCTTCAGAGTAGCTCCAAAGACAGCCCCCAGCCGTAAGTGTTTTGTCTACTCTGTGGGGGCGTTGGGTGCTTCTTCTTTGTCGACATCTTGATTGTAGATTCATTTGTATAGGAGCAGAACAAGCCCACCAGAGCAACCAGAGGCCGACTCGAGGTGTCAGCTGGCTTGACCACGCCGCCAAGGGGCGATTCTCGACAAGGAGCGCCTCGCAAGGAGGGATCTCGCAAGGGCGGAACCTGAGCCTCAAGCAGGAGCCCATGGTCACGAGCTCAAAGACAGTAACCCTCCTGTCGGAAACCTTCCCTTGATTCTTTTTTTCTTTTTTTGATATTTGCTTGACTTTTCCTTCCTCTTCCCCGTTTTCAGATCCTCTTGTGGACCCGAGGAAACCGAGGCCACCGGCGAGGAAGGCGCACGCTGCAACACCGGGATGCCGCCGATGAGGGGAAGAGGCCGCCGATGAACCTGGGCCGACGGAAGTTGCCACAGGCTGCCGGGCGCAGAGCGGGCGAGGGATCCGACGATCGATCGACGAACCCGAGGGACACAGGAGCGCAAGGCGCTGCACCGACCGGGCCGACCCTCCGCTTCATCGATGCAAATGCGTCCGAGGAGCCCCAGCCAGCGCTTACTTGAAGGTGGGCGAGGGCGATACATCAAGCTTCCTCGGGCGCCGAGTCTAGGGCGCCGGTCAAGGAGAGGAGTTTGACGGGAAGTACTTCAGCCTGGCTGGGCTGGTAGGGGTTGACGTGCCCAAAGCAGCAGCAGTGGCGAAGTCCGAGGAGGAGCAGCTGTCTCGGAAGTTGGTGTCACTTATCATACCGGCAAGCGAAGCTTGAGTCCGGAAGATGCTTGTCGCCGGGCAGGAGTGGGCATAGAGAAGCATGCGGAGGAGCTCAAGAGCAGAACTTAGGAGGCCTCCGATCCATTGCAGAGGAGAGGGCGAACTTGACGAGGCAAAGAAGGCGACATCCCGGAAAAGGCCGAGGCCGAGGAGCAGCAGAGGCTCGGCCACGAGCGATGTCCAGTAGAAGGTGAGCCGACGCAGAAGAAAGTGAACTTGGACAGCCACGAGGAGGAGCTCACAAGACGGGAACAATCACTTGGCGGGCACTCACAGTAAAGGACGCCTGCCGCTGCCGCCGAGGCCGCCAAGAAAGAGTTAGAGGAGAAGGTGCTGCTCGAGGCGTATGGGAAAGAAAATGAAGAGCTGCCGCGACTCCAGCAATAACGCGAGAAGGACGAGACTTGCCCATGGCGATCTGCAAGCTCAACTCGCCGAGAAGGCCAAGGAACTCGAACGCCGCCAAGGACTCAAGCGCCGATCCGAGATGAAGCCGGCCACCTTGACGGAGACATCGGACGCCGCCAAGAAGCTAGAGGATGACTTGAAGAAGGAGCTCAAGGGCAACGAGGAGCTACCGACGAGGGTCCGCTGAGACCTGTAACACCTTCAAGGCCACGGTGGAGCCTCGACGGAGGGCTCTCTAACATCGCCTGCATCCATCGACGAGGAGTCAAGGAGCTGGACTTGGCGGGCTTCGGCACTCCACCGAGGAAAACCTCCACCAACCAGCCAAGCTCACGCTTTTCTTCAAGGGTGTGGTGACAGCTTCCAAAGCCAGCTCCGTGAAAGGATCCTGGAAGAAGCTGGCCGACGAGTCGCACGCGATTCTCGCCAAGGTCCTAGAGAAGGTGTTGGTGAAGATACTTCCCAAACCCGAATCCTCGACCTCTCCCCAGGCCCTCAAGAAGCCGCCGGCAGCCGATCTTGAAGAGCTCAAAGCCATCGCCGCACCCATTGTGGACAAGGTCAATGATGTCGAGGGTCGACGGCGAGCGTGCGGATTAGGCCACCCTTCTTCTCCTTTTCCTTGCCGCTAGATATGTCATCAAATAACTCATCGTGAGCGCGCAAATTATTTATTGTAATATAACTTTATCCTGGTATCGCTTGTTACGTTATCTCCTTTACTTGATTCCATCCTTGTATGTTTTTACCTTACGCTTTTAGGGACCTTGCTGCAAACACACTTGCGCGTAGCGCTGAGTGCGGAATATCACAAACAGTTCGGTCATGGTGTTATCCGCAAGAAACCTTGTCGGGCTAGTCGCAACACACTTTGATTGTTGAGCGGACTCAAACAAAGTAAGGGTGCAACTTAGCCACGTAGTCGTTCCTCCGCTGCATGTGTTTTCCATACAAGGGACGGTCGCTCAAGGAATATAACTTAAAAATTTAAAACTGATTGTGCTCAAACTTTGGCAACTTAGCTTTTCTGCCTTCGCTCCGCAAGGCTAAGCTTTTGAACGACGCCTCGTCCATATGTTTATCCTCTCCTCTCCCGCTGAACTTGTATGGAGGAACCTTTTTTGAGCAAAAGAAAGAAGAGAAAATAAAGTTATGGAGCTTTAAGGCTCGTTATTGCTATATCGAGGAAGTTCTCGCACAAAGTGTCAGTATACATGCTACAAAAGAAAAATGCATGCAATTTGACAATATGTAAATAACATACGATCTTTTTTATTTATGCATCGATCTCGCGCGCGCTTTGTACAAAGGGTTACATGCAACAGCTGCAAGGCTTAGATAAAAGGTGGTTGCGGACAAACAGGTTCCGAACCGCTCTTTATGGGTAAAACTTACGAAGATGCTCTATGTTCCAGAGTTGCTCACCGAATGCCATCTTCGGTCCTCATATGACAAAGCGCCAGCCTAGTGACTCGCTTATTCGATAAGGGCCTTCCCACTTCAAGGCCAACTTGTTGGAATTGTTCATGGATTGAACGCGCTAAAGAACAAGGTCGCCTTCCTCAAGCTTCCGCATTAACTTTGTGGTTATGGTAGCGGGCAAGAAAGCTTGTCAACGAGAAGCTCAGATAGCAGCCTCAAGATCGATCTTTCTCGAGGAGCAGCGCTATCTTGCCGCAGCTGCTCTTGCTCAAGCTCATCATAAGCGCAGCACTCGAGGCGATCCGTGATACGAAGTTCCGGGGGAGAACCGCTCCGCCCATAAACAAGAGTAAAAGGTGTCAGCCCAAGGCTCGACGGCGCCGCTCGATCGTAATCAAAGAACCACCGGCAGCCTTCGATCCAATTTCTCCCGCACTTGTGCAGCTCGGTCGAAAGTTCTGGTCTTGAGTTCGCTGCAAGCACTTCAGCTGCTTGTTCTTCGCTTGACCGCTGCATCTCGGTGAGCAATCGGGTTAAGCAGATCTTGGCGCCAAGCTTTGGACATACTGCATGAAGGTGCGCTCAGGAATTATGTGCCGCTGTCGGTGATGATCCCGTTAGGGACTCAAACGGGAAACAATTGACTAAGAACTTGACCGCCGATCGTCGTTGCCACCTTCCCATCGCTTCTCCTCCTCCGCCACTTCGGAACTTGTCGATTGCCATGTACAAGAACTCAAGCCCCGATACTGGGAAAGGGGCCGAGGATATCGAGCCCCTGCATCAAAATGGCCAGGATAAAGGGATTGTTTGGAGAGCTTGAGCTGGTTGATGTATTTTCTTGGAGTGGAACTGGCACGCTTCACACTTGGTTACTTGTGCAGTTGCATCCTGGAGGGCTGTTGGCCAGAAGAAACCTTGCCGGAAGGCCTTGCCGGCAAGCGCTTTTTCGCCAATGTGGTGACCACATATGCCTCCATGTATCTCCGCCAACAACTCTTGTCCTTCTTCCCGGGAAATGCACCTCAATTTCAATTGCTGAATCTTTTTTCTCGCATGATGTCATCGACAAACCGGTACATACTTGATTGCCGGGCTACTTTTCGCTTCTTCTTGCTCTTCGGAAGTTCTCCTGCTTGAAGGAAATGGACTATCTGTTGTGCTCCATGTCTGGAGCTATGCGCTCGACAACAAGGACTAAAGGCGAAATGTCTGCATGGAACCTCCGCTTCTACCAAGAAGAATCGGGATCTCGCCGAGCGTGATGCTCCCTCGCAATCGTGTCGACACAGCTTGCCGAGAGCATCTCGCTTCAACTAAACAAACCCTAGGGCTTGCTTGAGCAGATCGCTTCCTCAAGACTTCGTGGTTGATCCTGGGACCTTCTGGTGGCGGCTTCAGGAGCTCGCCGGAAAGTAGTCGCCAAGAATCAACTTTCTTCTCGATCCGTCCAGCTTGATGGTGTTATTGGATATGAGTCAGCTTGAGCACAAAAATCCTCGGTTCCACAGATAACTTAAGGCGGGCGAGATTTTGACAAAGCATCTGCAATGTCGCTCGAGCTCTTGAACATGTTCCATCCGCAGAAGCCAAAATGCTCTTCCAGCTTCCTCACTTCATCAATGTAGGCTTCCATCAACGGACTTTGATAATCTTTATTAACTTGGCGACGACAAGTCGTGAGTCACCCCGACAATAAGCTTTGATCCCAAGTTCGCAATGATCCCGAGTCCCAAGTGTTTCCTTCACATCCATGGTATTGTTTGTTGCTTGTTCCTGGGAAAGTGCATTTGACCATGTACTTGAGGTGCTTCCTGGCAGCGATAAGTAGCACTCCAGATGGCGCTTTGCAACGAGAAGGCACCATCAAAGTACATGATCCATTCTTTGCTCGCTTCCTTGTCGGGATGCTCTTCTCCGAATTTCTTCATAAGGTGTTACGCCCACTGCTATGAATTCTGCCAATGCTCGGCTCTGAATAGTTGAAGTACTTTCAAACTTAAGGCCAAAGCTTGACAACTTAGTGCCCACTGATGATCCCGCCTCGCTGCCTCCGGATTCCGCAGATCCTCGCGAACTGAAAGCGAGTGACAACCGTGGATTTCATGTGCTTGAAAGTAATGGCGAACTTCCTCGAGGCCATGAGAAGGCCGAAAAGCAACTTCGCGACACCAAAATACCTTGATCTTGCCCCCGCAGAGGGAACCGACAAGTAAACCGGGCGCTGCACCATCTTCTTCTTCGCTTTTTCTTCTTGTGGCTGCCAGATCCATCCTTGCCGGATCGAACTTGTTGGGAAGCCTCGCTTGTCGCTGACTCACTTGCCGCCGTTGCTGGCATATCATCCGCCTCTCTCCGCTACATTAACGCAGCACTAACCATTTTGATTGGTTGTCACGATATAGCAAAGAACTTCTCTTGTGGTTTAGGTGCACAAGTGTTGGAGGAGGATAGGTATTCTTCAAGTCTCAGAGCTGCCTCCGCTCCTCGGAGTCCATTTTCATTGGACCTGCCTTTTTCAAAATTTTGAAAATGGCGGTGCCGCCGCAGCAGAATTAGAGATGAACCCATCGAAAAGAACGAGCCGCAAGCCTTCGACATCCTTGACGCGCTTCGGGCTTCAATCGCTTGATGGCCTTGATCTTGTCGGATTGGCTTCAATCCCTCGACAAAGAATCCGAGAAGCTTGCCGGGAACTCCAAACACGCACTTCTCGGATTCAACTTGAGATTGATCCCACGCAGATTTGTGAAGGTCTCGCCCAAATCTTGAATCAAAGTTGCTCTATCCTGTTTGACCACTATGTCATCCATGTATGCTTCTACATTTCGCGGCAGCTGTGGCTCAAAAGCATGACCGACTACCTTGCAAACGCCGAACCAACATTCTTAGTCCAAAAGGCATTCAGACAAAGCAAGACGCGCTACATGGAGTAATGAACGCGTTTTCTTCATCCTCTTCTCGCCATGAAAATCTGATGATATCCTCGAGTATGCATCAAGGAATGAAAGGCACTACATCCCGCCGTGGAGTCGCATAACTGGTCAATGCGCCGAAAGGGAAATGGATCCTGGGACAAGCTTTATTAACATCGCTGAAGTCAATACAAAGCTTCCACTTCCCGCTTGCTTTGGCGCATTGCATCATCGGATTGGCTAACCACGCCGGTGGAGTACTCTAACCAAGCCCCGCCGCTTCCAACTTCTTGATCTCTTCAAGAATGAACTCTTGACATTCCACCGCTTGCTTCCCCGACTCTTCGCTTGACGGCCGCCACAGGTGAGGACAGACGGCAAGGTGGTGCTCAATTACTTTCCGGGAACACCGGGATGTCGATGGTTGCCATGCAAACACATCGACATTCGCCCGCAGAAAGCAATGAGCGCTTCCTATTTAGATCAAGCGTGGCACCGATGGTAAGGTACCACCAAGGCCGCCCTCCTTGGCGCCACTTTCTTGGTCTCTCGTGAAGCTGTTTTTGCTTCTTCTACTTGCTTGGAGCTCGATGGTGCGCCCTCGACGACAGAAGCAAAGACTCAAGAGGTGCGCTTGCCGGAGTGGGCATCAAAGCTACTCTTGTCGACTTGGTCTTCTTTCTTCTTTCCCCGGAGCTTCAGCGGCAAGTGGTTTGCGCTCACGCGCTGTCGCTCTTCAGTAGATCTTGTGGCACAGATAAGTGCATCTTTCTTGTCACCATGGACAGAAATAACACTTATCGGACTGTGCATCTTGAGCACATTGTATGCGAGGAGAGGCTGCCATGAACTTGGCGAGATACCGATTTGCCGAGTATCCCATTGTAGGGCAATGGGAAATCAGCAACATCAAATGTGACTCTCTCGCTCCGGTTCAGCTCGCTGCCAAAAGTTATCGGCAAGCAGGATCTTCCCTTCGCTTGCTCCTTCCCGGTTTATTCCTTGAAAGGTACCAGCCTCTTCGAGCTCATTGTCGGGATCCGGAGCTTGTTGAGCACCGCAGAAGAGATCAGATTCAGCCGCCCCGCCACAACCAACATCTTCGTGACCTTGTGGTTGCGATGGTTGGCGTAAACCAAAGATCGAAAGCACCCAACCGCAGTTGATGCGATCAGGTGATCTTCAACATCAAAGACGATGGGCGGTTGACCACTTCAGGCTCGCGATTCAACCGATGGTTCTCGCTGACTCACCTCCCCCGCACCCTATCGCTTGAGCTGACGGCAGGAGGTGTGCGAGAAGCACCGCCGGCCAACGCATAAAACCTCCGCGCCTTTTTGAAACTCTTGGTCGCCGGTCTCATCTTCATCCATCTCATCATCCTCATCTTCTTCTTCTTCCTTGTCGCGCCACGGGAGGTTCATCTCGCGTCGCCGCCGCCGCTTGTCGCCACCCCGGCGGGAAGCTTCTTGCCGGACCTCCGCCACCTTCCCGCCTTCTCCTTGTCGCGACGGTCATATTCAACTTTCAGAGCTCGCCATCCGCTCAACCTTCTTGCATGCTTGGAGGTCATGGCCCTTGGTGCGATGGATCTTGCAAGATTAGTTGTCGGAGCTGCCTTGCTTGTCGGCGGCCACCACAATTTCCTCACGGAGTCGCCACTCTTTGGCCTTGTCGAGCCGGGCTCAGCATCGGACTGCTCAACAACTAGCACATCCTTAGCCTTTCTTTCTATTATTCCGCCCGGCTTCCTCTTCACGAGGGGCGCCCTCACCGCCGATCCTTCGCCCCACATTCTCTCCGGAGTTTCTCCTCTTCAAACGACGCACACTTGTCGCCGAGCATATAGCTCACGACATCTTCGATCTTGCACATCGCCATCTCCTCTCATCTCCGCGGTTACGCACGTTTCGATGGAACGCGCCGATAACCGCGCAGGTGGACGCTCGGGATGTTGACCGCACTCCGGCTGAATCTCTTCAGATGTACTGGCGCAGGGTTCTCTTCTTCTCGCGCGCATGAAGGTCGCTTCGCCATGGGCTTGTGGTCACCGTGAATGCGCCGACAAACCGATGGCATGTGTCCGCCCACGAAGAAATGGAGTTGTCCGCAAGTGCATGAGCCAAGATCTCGACGTTGGGCTTGAGCACCAGCGGAAGTAGTTGGCGAGATCTTGTCGTCAGCGCTTCGCAGCTCCTCGCACCGCTATGGTGTAGATGCGAGGAACTCGACGGATGGATCCCGCCATCGCATTTCTCGCACGCTCGTTTGATGTTCTGGTTCGGGCCACCGACCTGCCAGCAGCTCACGGGTGAACGCAGGGCAACCTACCACGCACGCAAGTCGCCTCGTTCTTCGGGCGCATGCATATCGACAGCGGGGCCCAGCGCGGCTGGTCGACCGACGTCGCTTTTCTCCGACGCCGATGCGAAAAGTGCGAAGCGCTTTTCTTGTCGCCGTTTGGAGAACTTGGCATTGATCGCGGGCGAGCTCATGTCCGCACGACGCAAGTGAAGTCGGTGTTGAGGTAGGCCCGACGAGTCGGCGATTTTGGCCTTCGGGCGGGAGGCGCAGTAGTGGCGCCTCTGGTCTTGTCGGCCGGCTTGCGCCGGGCTGCCTTGCCGGGCTTTGATGTGCTCTGCTGTCGGGCTTGTCGGCGCTGGCAAAGCCGACGAGGCTCGAATGGTAATCCTCCAGCCGCCGATCTTGTCCGCGCCGAGGGTAGTCTAGAAGCAGCTGGCTCGCCAGCCTTCGAGTCTTGGGCGATGGTGCGGATATGCTCAAACTTCTAAAGGTTAGCAGGAGCATTCGCCCAGCGCATCAGACGCGCCAGTGCTGCCGGGCCGCGCATGCTGGTTTTGAACGCCCCGCGATCCACTGGTTATTTTGTTCTGAACGCTGAAAGCACGGTTCTAGGAGCACCGTGGCGTTGTCGATCTTGCTCCTCCCGGGAGGGGTGCGGTGGATGTACAGACGTCAAGCTTATGGGCCTTGTCCTTGACCTCGTGACGACAAGCTGAAGTCCCACCGTTTACGGCTGGGTTTTCCGCTGGCGGCAGTTCATCCCACCGCCTGCTTGCTTCGGTATGTAGGATAGTCATGACGGAGGGTCAGCCCAAGCCTTCTACTCGTGGCATGTCGATGAATATGTTGATGTAGCGCACACAGAGACCGGATCAGGTTCGACAACTCGCTAACCCCTTACTCGGGCGCTACCAAAGATGTCGTGGGGGACGAGCACCTATGGGGTAGGGGCCCTTCCGTCCGGGCAGGGAGCGGAGGGCACACGAAGAGCAGTGAGGCGTAGAGAGGCTGTGGGATTTTTACCCACTGGAGCTCTCCGTGAGATAAAACCCCACCGCTGCTTTGTGTTTGTATTTGTTCTGCTTGAGAGCTGCATGCGTCAGTAGTCTCGAATGAGTCGAGCCAAACCCCTTCACGTGCAGCACGGGCCTCCTTTATAGTCTAAAGGGGTCACCGGCCATGGTGGCAACGCAGAGAGGGGTAGAAAGGTAAAACGCGGGTTGGTACAACCACTATCAACAAAGGTCCCATACCTAACTCTAACGGGCAGGGGACAAGCAGCATGACGTCCGTCCGCCGCTTCCTCCAAAGCAGCAGGAAACGTATCATAGGCGCCACCGACGCCACGATGGCCCTTTGTCACCGCCGCCACCGCGACCGCTAGGCTGCACAGACACGCCACCACGCACCAGAATGATCCTGTGATGCACACGCCGTCGGGTGAGCCGGAGCGTGCAGAGTGGTGGCTTCACACTGCAAGCGCTTTGCCACGGCCTCGTTTTGTCGCACCAAGCAAGCCCGCCGCCATGGGTCTTGCCGGACGCTACAAGCATCGCGACAAGTCTCTTGCAATGCCTTTGTTATCTTCCCCAAGCACCTCTTGCCGGGTTCGATCCTTCCCGCAAGTTTCTCTTGCCGGGCTTTGTCTTCTCAAATAACACTTTGTTCTTGAATGGCGTGAAGATAGGAATGACGGCGGTCTTAGGTGTCCCCGAAGCCTTTTGTTGCTGACGCCGCGATCGCTTCGCAGACAAGTTCGGGTACATCGAGGTACCCTACTTTAGTACAATCGGCAACCAAGCTTGCTTCTAAAGTTTTCAAATGAGAAGGAGGTACACTTAAGACGGTTATCGCGGGTCGCATCAAGACTCACACGGTCGCTTCCTCACGCCATGGTCGCACCGCACTCTCATCACAGCCGCCCTGCACGCCGCAAACCCAACCAAGGGAACGTGACCACTAACACGCGGCCGTCGCATGTGAACAAACCAAACTCAGCCATCCTATCACCGCACATAATTTTCATTCATAGAGTATGTTTATCCAACCGCATGTTGGGGAGTATCCGACGCCCGTGCGATGGTCTCTGGGGAAGAAGAAGAGGTGAGGTAGAAGGAAAGAAGGGTTAGGAGACGAGGATATTCATCCAACCGCCTGAAATGGTAGATCGACCCAAGTCAGCGACTTGCATAATAAATATAGTATGTTTTACACAAAGAAAAGATCCATAAAACAACAACATAAAGAAAAACTATCATCGCCGTGGAAAGGACGGCCTTTGTCGCCTTTTGGCTATCGGGCGCGAACCAGCCGCTGCCGCCGATGTGTGTCTCCGATCGTGGTTGTCCTCGGCTCCAGCTACTATATTCAAGCTGAGTATGCAGCGCCAGCACGCGACAAGAGCACAGCCCGGTTCAAGTCGAGGATGTCCAGCTCACGGTGAGGGCCTCGATGGGCATCCGCTGGCTCGCCTAGTCGAGCCTCCGCCGCCTGCTTCAAGTCCGTGGCTTCCTTGCCCGCCCGCAGGAGGGCATTGATGAGAGCGCATCCGCTGCTGCAAGGCCGAGTCGAGCCTCTCGCGTCTTGGTTCATGTCTGTGACGTCCTGTTCCGCCTCGGGCAGGAGGGCCTCGATGGCAGCGCATCGCGCTGCCTCCGCCTCAAGTTGAGCTCCGCCGCCGGTTCACATCCACGACATCCGGGTTCCGCCTGCAGGAGAGCCTCAATGGCAGCGGCATGCGCGCGCTTCCGGCCGAGTTGAGCCTCGCCCCGGTCCTCCTTTAGTATCGCCATGTTGAACCGCTGGTCCGCTCGCACCATAGGGACTTTGACGCCGACACAAGTCGACGCCCATCGCTCTCATACCCATCGGGGCCTTCTGCGCCGCGACCTCCGCAGCGTGAACATTGATCGGCTTCCTCCTCGTAGCTTGGCTCTGCAGAACCGGGATTGGCCCGCCACAAAGCGAGCTTGGGAACGGAGGTCTATGGCGCCGATCACGCCGCGATTTCATGGCGCGCCCCGCGCCAAGATCTTTAGTAAGTGATCTTGTGCGCACCATGGCTTTCTCCGGCGAACTAGGGACGCTGATGCGGGCTAGGGGATCAAAGGTGGGGGAATGGGCTGAGATTTGGTGTGGTTTTAGGGCGTTGGCTGGCGAGGCCGAGCAGCGGAAGGTTCCGTGTGAATAGTGGTTCGGTGACACCGGTCAATCGGTTTTGATCAGACATCGCCTTATCGCTTCGCAAGTGCCCGCGCACGCCGGACCTCCACGCCGCCACCGAATGGAACGCTTTATTCTTGCGTTGCTGCCAGGGACCGCAGCTTGAGAGCAAACCGACATCTCCCTCCTCCCGCCTGGCCATTTATTATACCACCACTCCCTCCGCTTTTATGCGGAGTAAATAAAATAGAGGGAGTATACTACGGATGAGGATCCTGACGTGGGCTCGAACCCATTGAGTAACCGACATGCGGGGCCTAGCAAGCATGGGGTCCGCCAAAGAAGTGACCGAAAGGGAGGGTAAGGGGGATACCTACGCCGAGGATCCACTTCCACTATACTACTTTGACCAAATGTTAGAGTAATAATATATGACATGCAACTTACACAAATGTTAGAGTAATAATATATGACATGCAACTTACACAAAGCATACATGGTCTAATGCGTTTCGAGGCTAACTTTGACCAAATGTTAGAGTAATAATATATGACATGCAACTTACACAAAGCATATGGTCAATTTCAGATGTGAAAGGAGTTTCCAATGATATAATTTTCACATTATACATCTCATGTACTCCTCCGCCTAGGTGTGTAAGTCATCTTACTTAAACCAAATAATCCTAAAACACGTAGGCGCGGTGTATTAACTTCACCTCATTTCTTGTTTCTTGACATATGAACCAATAAGAGATGAGGGTGTGTATGCTTTTAATGACCGAGACTATCAAACATGACATGCAAGTGGTTAGTTCATTGCATGCAATACTATTAATTAGCAATAAACATTAATGTCTCTCGCTTTTCCTCCTCCTTGGTCACGGTGCATAGCCTAAGATGACTTACTCACCTAGATGAAAGGAGTACTATTAATCTTGTCAATAGTCAAATTGGAAACCATCTCGAGTACAAATCTAGGAGTACGTACGAATCTAACAATATTGATTGGGCGTTGTTGAATGTTGATACCTTTTTATCATAGTAGAGATACTTTGACTACACATAAAACTTATATGTAAAGTAGAAAGGATAGGAGGGAGTATATTGTACGTTCAAAAACGAAACGAACATTGAATACCCTTTATATATGATTTGTGGATGCTATGATCACCTGTTCAAAATTTTGAATCCGCTTTAGGTATCACGTGCCCCACTCGCTCCTCTCGATTTCATCTCGGGTCCGAGATCTATTGAAAGAGGACTAGGTGGGTACATGCGAATGATACTGCGTAATGTTCAAATGAGGCATGCGGAGGATGGACTCAATCGAGGGCTTACATGATCGATCGAGAAGAGGGTTGGAGAGGAATGAGAAATAAGCAAACGCCACATGATTACACTTGAACGGCTCAAATAAACAATAAGTTGTCTCGCTTGGCCTACATAGTGAAAGGCCTAATGCGCAACGTGGAGCACTGACGCTTGAATATGGCCGGAAAACAGGGAAACCGACATGTGGGGCACACCTGCCGGGACGACGAGCGCAGATTAGTCCAATGGAGGAGCTGGCCCACGACCTCGCCACCGACAACCGCTCATGTGGGTCGTTAGCCAACAACGGGCGCAGCTCCAGCACCGCCCGACACGGCGCATCAGGTGAGCGACACGCCATATCGCCATAGACACGGCCGGTTTCGCAGCCGAGAGGGCGTTAGTGCTGTGGCACGCACCAACGGTATGTTTGGTTTGTGCCCAAGGTTGCCCCATCAAAGCATTGGGTAGCCAAAATTTTGGTTGAGGTATTGGTTGCCCATGATTTGGCCGACATTGGCAAGAAAAATGAACTAGAGTTGGCTAGAGTTCATTGGCATGCCAAAGAAATGGCAACCATCCAAACAAAGACCAATCTTTGGGTCATGACCAAAATTTTGGTTGAGGTATTGGTTGCCCATGATTTGGCCGACATTGGCAAGAAAAATGAACTAGAGTTGGCTAGAGTTCATTGGCATGCCAAAAAATGGCAACCATCCAAACAAAGACCAATCTTTGGGTCATGCCCAAAATTTTGGTATGGTGCATTTTGGCCACAATCCAAACACACCCCAACACCCGGCTTGTCGAGGATGCACGGGACGCCGCGACACGTCCGCGGAGTGGTGTAGCACGGCCAACTGCATCCTCTAGACCTGAGACCATGCCGGGTCGTCTTGCTTTTTCAATGACATGCGGGGATCGCATTTTAGCAAAGGGCATCTCCAACGCTGCCACGACCGCAGCTGACTACCCCTGCACACCAAAGCCTCGCCCTCGCGCCGTCAAGGCAGGCGTTTCTAGCCGGCGCCACCTGCCCGCATTCATGCCGCCCGCTCAGATGTCGCCTTAAGAGGCTCGGCGCCCGAGGAACCAACTCCGCGACTTAATGACGCACCCGACGCTTGGCTCACCGAATGCGCTACTTAAAGCGGCAACGCCCAGCTAACCTCCACACCATAGCGCATCGTCCTCCTACCGCACCACATCCGCCATGACCGCAGTGCGAACGCTCCGGGAGAGCTTTGTTCGGGATGAAGCTCGAGGTCGCCGCCGCCAAGTCGCTTCGCGACGCAATAGCGGTAGCCGGACGCGGACGCGATCGCACACAAGCGGTGGCTACGCCATGGCGGCCGACGATGGAGCACCGCCACCACGCTGCCCTACTTGCCGCCATCCAACGCTCCGCACCGCCGAGGTCGGGACTCCTCCGAGGATGAGTAGGGCATGGGAGGCGGCAGGCATGGTGTGCCAACTGGCCGGTCCGTAGATCCCGTGTTCTACTCTTCCCGCCGGAGACCGCACCTTCACTTCACGGTCTTGAACCCCGCCTGCATACATAGAGATCGCAGATGGAGGACGCCGGTCGCCGCCAGAGAATAGGTTTAGGGTCGGGTTTTTTATTTTTCTGTCCTATAAAAGTTCGAAATGTAATGAAAATCTGCCGTGTTTGCATTAATCTCGCCGGTGTATATGAACTTTCACAATAATATACATATTGTAGGAGTATTAGTAAGATGCTCGGGTATGCTGCACGGAAGATCAAGATCTTGTGGGAGAAAAGGATGAACGAGGAAAGCCTTATCTCGCAAATGTGGAGAGGAGTGCGGTAAATTGTCATAGTTTCCTTCCTATCCGCTAGATATAGATCGGACGGCCTATATTGCAGGATGACAGTACACCATCATCACCAACTCGCTTTTTATTGAACCGAGACAAATCTAAAACCCAACTAAGCCAACCTCCCAGCATATCGCTTGGGAAAAGACCCGGCCGTGCTGTTTTAGTCGGGATTACCGGATTACTAGTAGTAGTATCGATGGATTGCGCGAAGCAACATTTTTTTGAGGGGGCAAAGCACCTAGTTTAAAAGGAAAAAGGCGGTACACTCACAGACTGGTGGCGGTCGATTGCACCCCACACACGCTCGGTCCTCGCACACGGCTCACGGAAACGGAACGCTTCAGCTTGCTCTTCACCGACACGGGGACTGCACTTGGAGAAACCGACCATGCGCTAAACTCCCGCCCACCGCCACAAAAAATCCTCCCCCCACAAAATTCCCAAACCCGATTCAACCGCCCTTCACCCAAATATTCCCAAACCCCTC
This sequence comes from Aegilops speltoides, assembly GCA_021437245.1. Classification (NCBI taxonomy): domain Eukaryota; kingdom Viridiplantae; phylum Streptophyta; class Magnoliopsida; order Poales; family Poaceae; genus Aegilops; species Aegilops speltoides. Next base: position 6,263 of record JAHHZJ010007008.1, on the reverse strand, counting down.
CCCCATCCCTCCACTCCATTCGCCCGCTAAAGCCGCCCCTCCCGCTGCCGATACGTCATTGCCGCTGTTCATCGAGGGACGATGGCGATCCTCTCGCCCCACAAGACGCTCTCAGAGATTGCCGCCGCTAGCCGCCACCTTCCGCTACGCTTCTTGTGGAGGCGCGACGGCGGTCACGCCACCATCACGGGCGACGTTCATGGAGACGACGGCGGCCTTCTTCCCCACGGTACGCTGCGATTCTAGACCGAGGCCCCGCTCATGTCGGTAGCAATCGAATGTTAGCCGATAGACGCTGTTAATCTCACCGCTTGCTGTCAAGTAGTTTATCACAATATGCTCGCTTAAGAAGCTTCCTCGCTCGTTTCGCACTCAATCTACTTAGCTGAGATGGCATGCCAAGGCCGATTAGTTGCTAAAATATCCTGCCATATATTTATTGTGACGAGATTGCCATGGTCTAGTAGCCAATCTGTTAGGTGAAATAGCTCTACACCGCTTTTATACTCGATCTTTGTTGCTGCGATGGCCTTCGATAGTTTGATGGCTGTGTGCTCGCCTCATTGATCATGAAACAGCTCGCCATAATTTAGCACTCAAATCTGTTTGCTGAATTAGCTTTACATATATTTCGTTATTTAGATCTGCTTCGTCCAAATATCTTGCCATAGCTTTAGACATCGACCTAGGTATTTTTTTCTCGACTTCATAAAAAGCATATATGTTTTTCCTGTAATATCTAGTAGAAGAACTAATTTGTATGTTCAATGATGGACATGACTTGATAACTTCTCGTCAAGATTCTCCGCTGATATGTCGAGGGGTTGAAAACTTCATGAACTTTATCGAGCTGAGTACGGTGGTCCAAAATCAGATGTGCTCGCCTGTAGCAGCTTGTATGAATTGAGTTATAAGACCCCAATAACTCGTGCAAAATCATCTACACTTGTATGGGATGTTGGTCACATATACTAGGTGGGTTCATCATGGTGAAGCTGTGAACGCCAATGTTATTGACTACGGGAAGCAGCAGATCACCATCTTGATCCGCCTCGATGCTCGTGGAAGAGGAGGAGGAGGTGGTGGTGACGGAGCCATGAGTTTGACCAACATTGAAACAATGCTACTAAATGCTCGGCATTCCGTGAACTTTCACCTACGTAAGAAAAAAACGGGGCCCGCATGTTGGAACAATGCAACGTTGTCACACCCTGTGAAATAAGTCGTCAAGATTCTCAGCTATGGTCACCTTTCTTCGTGTGAAGACATCTGAGCGGATGACCAACAAATCATTCGATGCGATGTTTGCTGCTTTCCGCAAATCTTTCCTGTGATGCATCTCGAGCTGCCACACACCCACAAGAAATGAAGAATTTCCTTTGCAGCTTGGAATTGGATATGATATGATCCATGTTTGTAAGAATAATTGTGTTCGCTCCGAAGGATTATGCCAACTTAAGTGAATGCCCAAATGCAAATCATCAAGATGGAAAGATGGCGATGCTGTGAAGAGGGTTCCTCATAATGTTCTCGAGACATTTTCCAATTACACCAAGATTGAAGAGGTTGTTTCATGATGTCAAACAAGAGAGGATGTACTGTGGCATTCTAGGAACCAGAGTACAGAGATCGAATGTAATGAGCCATCCATCTCATGGTAGTGAGTGGAAAAGCTTCAATGATAAACACAAAGAGTTTGTCATCAATTCGAGAAACATTAGACTTGGCTTAGCTTCGATGGATTTAACCCATTTGGCCACCGAAGCGCCACATATAGCATGTGGCCAGTGCTTGTTATCCTTACAACATGCCTCCAAATGTCCGCACTCAAAGAATCAAACTACATGATGGCCTTTGCTCATCCCAGTCCAAAAAGTCCTGAAAGGATTTTGATTTGTTCATGGAGCCTCTGTGGAGGAACTTCAACAGCTATGGAAGGGTGTTCTCACTGAGACCTATATAGCAGCCCACCACCTGATTTCTTTCTCAAGGTTGTTGTAATTTGGTGCATCCATGATTATCCGCTTTGGGCACTATGTCGTATTAACGACACATGGTTACAATGCATGTGTTTGCAGTGACAGAATCTGTTCATCACACAATACTTAGCAAGATCTGTTACATTGACACCGCCGCTTCTTTGCCAAGGACAAGCCACATCCTATAAAATACCAAGACATGTGTTCAATGCAAAGCATGAAACCGTGATGCGCCAAAGAGGCTCACCACCGATGAGTTGCAAGTGGAATTAGAGAAGGTCAGCATATTACACTGTGAAACCATCCCGTAATGGTAGCAGAAAAGGAAGCGTGCAACGTAGAAGAGATATTATTGTTTACTCCGCAGTCCACTTTGTGGGACTTGGAGTATTGGAAAGATTTGGATTCAAGGCATAATCTTGATGTGATGCACATCGAGAAAAATATATGTGACAAGATTATCGGCACACTTCTTAACATTGAAGGCAAGATGAAAGATACCTTAAAATCTAGGATTGATTTGACACACCTGGTATCGTAAAGGATTTGCGTGTGCAAGATGAAGGTAAACCACGGGATATGGCACCAGCCTGTACGCCTTGGACAAGGTAAAAGAAAAGAATTTCATGAGGTCCTCACACGCAGAGATTCCCACATGGATTTGCTTCCAACCCTGAAAGGAGAGTCTCGGGCGAGGTCTCTGGTTGGCTCGAGCACCTATGGGCACCTGGGGGCCCTTCTATCTTCGAGGAGGAGCGGGATCTTAAAGTGCAGCGCAGATCGAGGTCTGGCGCTGCGGGAGACGGGCGATCTTTACCAGATACCTGGGGCTCTCCTAGAGAGATAACACCTCATCCGCCGCTTGCAGGTTTGTTATTTGATCTGTTCGAGCGAGCGATGGTGATGCTGTGGGTGTCGATCGGACCGAATCCTCCCTACGTGGGCGCATGGGCCTCCCTTTATAGTCTCAAGGTACCTACAGGCGCAGCCAGAGAAGAGGGGTAGAAAGGTAAAATCGTAGCTTGGTGCAATAGACAACAAAGGTTTCACTTAATTTCGACGGGTAGGGACAAGGGCATTAAATGCCCGTCGGCCCGGCCTCAACAAAGGCAGGAGGAGGACTGCTAATGAGCCTCCCTGTCATGATGGCGCCTGGCACCCGCTTACAACCGCCCGCATGGACACAAGAAGGCTCGCCACGTGCCCTTGGGATGGCTCTGATGACGCACACTGGTGCGCTGGAGTCGGGTGGCTCGTTATTCTTCCTGCAAGCTCTTTCTTGTCCGGGCCTTCGTGTTTTGGCTAGTACTTTGTTCTTGAATGGCAGTAATAGGGAGTGGTGGAGAGTTTGCGGGCGGCCCGCAAGCTCGTCACTGGGTGTTGCGATCGCCAGGAATAAGTTCGGGGTACTAAGGTACTTTACTTTAGTACACCAAGAGGAGCCCCGAGCTCGGGCTATACACGTGCCGAAGCGTTGTTGCCAGCCCAAATAAAGTGCACGGCACGCTGGGTTCTGGTCCGCGACAAGAACGGGCTCACACACTGCACTTCCCCTGCACAACGGCAGACGCTGCCGATTGCGGGCGTGTGGAGACGGGGTGCGCGCAAGGCGATCTTTTAAGGCATCCACCTCGTGATCATGGCGCAGGCGAGGTCACTTCACCCGCCGCCTCGCTCGCTGGCCACGCTGCTCACATGCGTGGGGGTCTGGGCGAAGGCGGGAGACCGAGCCACGGGCGAGATGGCGAGTCGGCCCTCGCCTCGCCTCGCTTCGGGACATTGAAGGCGGGCTGAGTTTCACCTCGCCTTTTAAAAGGGGCGAAGGGGGCGCATAGTCTCAGACTCTCTTCTCCCTTCGCCTTCAAGTTCTCCTACTCTTCCCCCATCTGCCATGGAGGGAGGGAATCTCGGTCCTTCAACGGTGGTAGAAGGGGTTGCTCTCCAGTAGCGCCTCCCTTATCCCACACTCTGCAAGGGGCCACCACGAGGGGGAGGGAGGGGCGAGGCCGTGGACGAGGACGAGGACGTGGTCGAGGCGCCGGGAGGGGCGGTCGGGCGACAAGCCCCCTGCCTCCGCCAAAGGGCTCCTTCTCGAGGCGGTCCACACCGAGACGCATCCTCGAGTTCTTCATCAAGGCGCCGAGCACCTGCCGCCGCCCCTACTTGCCGGCCCCTGCTTACGAGCTGGGATGGAGCCGGATCCGCCCGAGATGTTGGAGTTATGCATGAGGGGCTGGGGGATCAGCGCACTGAAAGTGAGTGTCGATCCCCACCCCCGGCGTGATGTACTCGACCGAGGGTGGAATACGTCGCCAAGATCCACAGCTTGACGGCGGGGTTTACCTCCATTTCAAATTAATGGAGGGCGACTTCTCTCGGCCAAGGTCTGGGACTCCGCACCCGGCGAGGTGCTGCGTGAAGGCTCCTCCGATAGCTAAGGCCCTCTCGAGCGAGAGGACGAGGAGGGAGAGCGACAGCGACGACGATTTAGGATGGCGGTCCGACTAGGCGCCTGGACGCTGCCTCACGCCACCGGTGACCCTATCATCCGGTCGCTGCCTCAACTCCCGGGCCGCCTCCTTGGGCGCTGGGCGGAGAGGTCATGAAGAGGAAGAGGGTATGGCGAAGGCTCGCCAAGTCGGAGTACGAGGGCGAGAGCCTCGACAGCTGCGGCCGACGCTCCACCACCCCGCTCAAGCTCGCCTCCCGGCCCGCCTGCCTCGGGCCAAGCTCCCGCCGCCCCCGGAAGTTCTTCAGGTCTTCGCGCCTCAGCTCTCCTAGGCGCCTTTTGTCCTTCCCCGCAAGCTTTCTCTCGCCGGGCCTCCTTGACCTACTTCCTAACAGAGAAACAGAGAGGGATTACTGCATCTTATCTTTCAATTTGTGTTTTCTGCCTTAGCTGCATTTAAAATCAGAATTTTCTCCACATGTTTTTCATCCTCTTATGGACTTGTACTAAATCGATGTTTTAATGAAAAGAGAGGAAAGCTTCGCTGACTAAGTCTCTTACTTGATTTTGTGCTTTGTACATTCCCACCCTACGCTTTTAGGGACTTGCTTGAACGAACACGCTTTGTTTAGAGTGCGGACGCCAAGAGTTCATTGGCGTGTTTGCTTCCAAGAAACCTTGTCAGCTTGCGCAGCCAGGCTTGTGTCGCTGAGCGGACTCGAAACAAACCAAGGGCTAACTTGACTGCTGACTGCCTCCGCCAAGACAAAGTTTCTTTTTACAAAGCACACTGCTCAAGGATGCGGCCCCACCTTCCCCAGCCCACAAGAGGATGCATGACGAGGATGAAAAGAACTTATCTGACCCATAGCTCCCTCGGCGACCTTAGCTTGCCGGGAGGGACCTGGCCTCTCGTGAGCCTGCTAAGAACTCTAGCTCCGCAAGACCTGTGTGCTGGTGCGCCTTTCTTGGTCCTTGTCACGACGCCACGGCCTCCGGGAGTTCCCGGCTTGTCTGACTAAGTCCTTTACTTGATTTTGTGCTTGTACATTCCCACCCTACGCTTTTAGGGACTTGCTTGAACGAACACGCTTGTTGAAAAGCGGGACGCCAAGAAGTCACAGGCGGTGTTAAGCCCGCAAGAAACCTTGTTTGCCTGGGCTTGCTATTGTGTCGCTGAGCGGACTCTAAACAAACCAAGGGCTGAATTTGACCGCTGACTGCATTCCTCTGCACAATGTTTTTTTTTTACAAAGCACACTCGTTTCAAGGACGCGCCCCGCCTCCCGGGTCCACAAGAGGATGCATGACGATGGATGAAAAGAACTTATCTCGACCAGAGGCCTCGGGCGACCTTAGCTTGTCGGGGAGGGACCTTTGGCCTTCAAAGCAGCCTCCCGTAACTCCGCTCGGGTTCTAAGAGCTGTGTGCCAGGTGCCTTCTTTGGCCCTTGTCGCCGACGCCACGCCTCCTGAGCCCCCGCCAACAAGTAAGGGATTTTGGCACTTGCAGCCCTCAAATGGGTTGGTTTGCCGTGGCTCAGGTGCCGCCGCCTTTCCGCTTCTCCTTGTTAATGTGATCATAGCCACTTTAAACTAATCCGAGACATCGCTGTAATAAGCTATTATTTATCTATATTTTATTTTATGTGCGATTTGCAAAAACGATGCCATGCTTTGCCCCTTCAGACGCTTATACTTCCACTAGTGCTAGGGAACTTGTCGGCGCTAACACACACATGCTGAGTACGGACATCAAGACTACCAAGCGGTGTTGTTTCCAAGAAGCAACCTTCTCGCCGGGCTTGCAAAAGACTTGTATTGTTGAGCGGACTC
>JAHHZJ010007007.1:0-35848 GCA_021437245.1 Aegilops speltoides | reverse complement strand
ATTGTGAATAGATCTAGAAAGAATTGGTCCAAAACTTGATGATGCATTATGGGCCTATAGAAATGCATACAAAAATCCTATGGGTATGTCTCCGTATAAGATGGTTTATGGAAAAGCATGTCACTTCCCTCTTGATCTTGAACATAACGCATATTGGGCTATTAAAGAGCTCAACTATGACTTCAAACTTGCCTGTGAAAAGAGGTTATTTGATATTAGCTCACTTGATGAATGGAGAACAAGCCTATGAGAATGCCAAGCTATTCAAAGAAAAAGTCAAGCGGCATGACAAAAGGATACAAAAGCGTGAGTTTAATGTAGGTGTTATGTGTTATTATTCAACTCGTTTAAGATTTTTGCAGAAAACTTCTCTCTAAATGGGAAGGTCCTTACGTTATCGAGGAGGTCTAGCGTTAGGTGCCATAAAATCAACAACTTCAAAGGCACAAGTCGAGGGTGGTGAACAGTCAAAGAATTAAACATTAATCTCGGTAATCCTATCAATGTTGAAACTAATATTGTTGAGACCGTAACCGGAGGAATACATAAGGACACTTTCGAGCGTTCGGACTCGAAAAGGATAGGTATGTGGTGACAGTAAACCGACTCCAAAACAATTCTAATAGCAATTTTTATCCGTTTGGAATATTTAAAATTTTGGGAAGAAAGAAGTATTCCGGGAAGCACGAGGCCTCCACGAGGGTGGAGGTGCGCCCACCCTTCTGGGCATGCCCCATGTCTCGTGGCCACCTCGTGTGCCTCCTGGACTCCGTTTTCTTGCACGTTACATATTTTGGTCGGTAAAATTCATTATATAATCTCCGAAGGCTTGACCACCGTATCACTCAAATATCCTCTGTTTTCATTTGAGCTGTTTTTTACGTAGATCTAGAGCATCATAGCGTCTCAAGCGCTCCCAAGGACAAGTTTTACGAGAGGTTATCAATCCCTATCTCGCGGAGTCTTTAACATCCTCAAACCATTGAGATGCGTGAGGGTGCTGCACATCCAGCGATGTGAAGGACCAGCAGCGTGCAGGCGTGGAGACAAAGCTTCAAGCCATGGAGCAACAAGTTTTCAAGTGCCAAGGGATGGTGGGCGTGGACTCAATGCCAACAGGATGATGATCATGGGTTCACCAACAACCACAAGCTAGATGCCAAGGTCATTGGGAGACCATCTTCAAGCTTGAGAAAACCTAGCACCTCAAGCGTAGATCTATGACACGCAAAACCAAAGCTGCGAGTATGAATAGATTCAAGAGGATGAGTTTGGTTGCAGATTTAAGGATCCGGAGACTCGATCATCCTTCTATGATGGTGAGCCTATGCCTTGGAAGATGGACGACAAGCCTACATCATCAACAACTCCTACTTCACCACCTCAGGACATAATCACATGGGTATGGGCACTCCCTTGGCACCTTGAAGCTTGGGAGAGTGCCCGATATATCACCATCACACTCCTATCTTTACCATTTTATTTAGTTCGATCCTTTTAGTAGTATCTTGATCTAGTAGATTGAAGTTTTAGTATCAATTAGTTTTGAGTTTTCTTTGTGATCTCTTTATGTAATCGAGTTGTGAGCTATCTATAATAAAGATTAGTGTTGAGTCAAGGGCTTTGCTATCTTGCCATGATCTTGAGAAAGTAGAAAGAATAAAAAGAATAAAGAGTTCATATTGATCGGATAGAATACTTCACACATAAAAAGTATAAGGCATAAAAGTTGTTGAGAGTTGACAAACATAGTTTTGGTCATTATTGCAATTAATAGGAAGTAATAAGGAAAGAGGTTTTCACTACAAATATATTATCTTGGACATCTTTTATGATTATGAGCACTCATTAAGTATTAGATGCTAAAAGAGTTGATGTTGGACAAGGAAGACAACGTAATGGTTTATGTTTTCTCAATCTCGGTTAAAGTATATTGTCATTGATCTTCCCAACATGTTGAGCTTGCCTTTCCCCTCATGCTAGCCAAATGCCTTGCACCAAGTAGAGATACTACTTGTACTTCCAAATATCCTTAAAACCAGTTTTTGCCATGAGAGGCCACCATACCTACCTATGGATTGAGTAAGATCCTTCAAGTAAGTTGTCATGTTGCAAGCAATAAAATTTATCTTTAAATATGTATGACTTATTAGTCGGAGAAAATAAGCTATATCGATCTTTTTATGGAAGCAATAAAAGCGACGGACTGCATAAGAAAGGTCCATATACAAGTGGCAATATAAAGTGGCGTTCTTTTGCATTAAGATTTTGTGCATCCAACCCTAAAAGCACATGACAACCTCCGCTTTCCTCGCAAAGGGCCTATCTTTTACTTTATGTTTTACTTTATGCTTGAGTCAAGGTGATCTTCACCTTCCCTTTCCCTTCTTCATTTTATCCTTTGGCAAGCTCCTCGTGTTTGAAAGATCTTGATATATATGTCCATTTGGATGTAAGTTAGCATGAATTATTATTGTTGACATCACCCAAAGGTGAATACATTGGGAAGAACACAATAAGCCCCTATCTTTCTCGATGTAGGTTGAAACTCCATAACCACAAGTCTTGCATGAGTGTTAGCAATTGTAGAAGACTATATGATAGTTGAGTATGTGGACTTCTTGAAAAGCTCTATTCTTGACTCTTTCGATGTTATGATAAATTGCAATTGCTTCAATATGAGATTATAGTTTGTTAGTTCCCAATGAAGTTTTTGAACCATACTTGACATTGTGAATTGATTGTTACTTGAGCATAAGAAATCATATGACAAAATCTATATATGTTGTTGTTATAAGAATGATCATGATGCCCTCATGTCCATATTTTATTTTTATCGACACCTCTATCTCTAAACATGTGGACATATTTTTGGTTTACTTCGCTTGAGGATCAAGCAGGTCTAAGCTTGGGGAGTTCATCGTCCATTTTGTATCATGCTTTTATATCAATATTTATTGCATTATAGGCTGTTATTACACATTATATCTCAATACTTATGGCTATTCTCTTATTTTACAAGGTTTACCATGAAGAGGAATCCATTTGGAATCGGTGGAAAAGGGCAAATATTGAAACCTATTCACAGCTCCATCTGGGGAGTTCGTCGGCCGAGCACCGAGCAACTAAAGCTCTGGCATGACACACAAAGGCATGGAAGGTGCTTTTCAAGGCCTCGAGTACCTCCATCCGGGGACCGCGAACTTCATGCAGCGCGACTCCCTAGTCCGGTGAGTATCGACTACCACGGATTCGGTTCTTCAATATATTCATCGAGTCTTAAGCAATTGTGCATATTTGATCGGGGATCATGTGGAGATGGTGGAGCAAATTGTTGTCGGCTCCGCTGCGAGAAGCCCGGTGATGCTCTCGGCGGAGATGCTAGTCGGTGCCCTACAAGGCACCGAGAAAAGCGAAAAGAAGGCCCGGGGACGGAAGGGTCTCGGCATAAGGTCTCTGAGTAGCCTCGACCGAATCGATGAGGCACCTCCTCCCGAAGGGGAAGGAAGAAGGAAGGGCCACCCCATCCAGGAGAGGTGAGGGGCAGGCGGACGGGGGCAGGGAGGCCCGGCGCCAGGCCATCATACCCACATCATCCCAAGGCGGCCGAGATTCTTCCGCGGGCGAAACCTAAAAGTTCTGCCTCCCCATGGGAGGAGAAAAAGCCGCCCGGAGGGGGTGGGGCGTCAAGAAGAGCGTACCTTCGGACTACTCCTGCAGCCGCACATAGCAAGGAAGGTGGCTTCCCAAGGAAGCCTGGCGAGATCGTAAGTCCACACTCTGTTGTACTTTAGTGCAACTTCATCAAATATTGTCATGCGCCCGAACATGTATGCAGTCGGCGGGGGCCATCCAGTATCGTCTTGGATGGATCCACTGAGTGATTCGGAGATGAACTCACTCCGGCAGCCACCACTCCTCGGCCTGCGGATGACAGGTGTTGTCCCAAAGACTCCCAGGCGAAGGTGACTGGAGGCGCCCAAAGGCGGAATTCGAGATGTCGGACCGCGTGGGGTTCAAGATCGCGAATCATGTCGATGAAACCCACAGCAAGCGGACTCTCATCGGATCTTGTGTCGAGCCTTGATGGCTCCGGATCGGCGGCGGCCCTTGCTAGGGAGGCGAGCCGTTCGTCTGATGACCATCACGCCCGGGCGTCGGATAATCTCTTTGAGCGCTTCTGGCGCTTCCATGGATGAAAAACATCGTACTCTTATGAGTCGGTGATTGAAGGATTACATCCGCCAAGCGGGTGACCAGCATGTACCGACCTCCTAACAGGCTTTGAGGTAAGTAATAAAATGTGTGAAATTACCACCCGATAGGTAGTAGCCCTGATACTCTGTTTGGTGTTAGGAAGAAAAGCCAAGCGGAGGTGATATAATCCACGAGTCTAATAATAAGTGTGCATATGAATAAGTAGGTTGTCTTGCTTGCATTGTTGTCCGCTGACAGTGCTGGGCCGAAGCGGGACACTGGGCGGTAGCGAGGTGAGCTAGACCTCACGAAAAGACTCGAAGAGAACAAGGTGAGTAATTCCCGCTCTCACACAATGAAGGATAGATAAAATTGGTTAGTCTAACAGAGCGTCATGGTGTGTAACAAGGTCCTGTGAAGTGGCGTCCCTCAAGAAGGCGTTGTCAGGGCGAAGACAAGGTGGCCTTGGAATGCAAGAACCACAGCAAGATGCTAGAGTGGGCGAGTATAGTAAAACTCCGTGACCTCGGCAAAGTTCGGTCCGTGGAGCATGATCTGAAGATGAAAGAGGCCAAGCTTGCGAAGGCCCTTGCAATATGAAAGATGCCAAGGCGAAGCCGAAGGCCTGACAAGAAATCGAGTGGCCCATAAGATAGCGGTGGGTAAGACATTCTTTATGCAAAGCAAACATGTGGAGGCGTTTACATTACCGGTCCAGACTCTCTAGGGGCATTCGCGGATCTACCATCAGTGTCTCGGGCCGCGCGAGTTCTACTGCCGTCGAGGAGGAGCTCCTGGAGAAATATTACAGTCACGGTATCTGGGGCGAACACCCAATGCCTCTGAGTGACCAAGAAGCGGTTGGTCGAACTCCATAGAGGCGGACGAAGTGGCTATGAAAGATTTCATAGTCGGATGTGGCAGTGAGCCCTTGCCCACTAGCTACTTGGCTGATCAGCGGATGGTGAATGCATGTCCGGCTTGAAGTTATCAGCGATCCATTTGCATTGAGGGTGCCGAACCTTGCCCATGTGAAGGTGCATGGGGCAAGCTGGATCGGGAGCTGGTGAAGGGCGGGACCACCGTGGGCAAAGCGCATCGCTATCGAGAGTACTACGATGGAGTTATGAAGGTGCTTGTCTCGTGGCGAAGGAATGTACCAAGGACAAGATCTTTGACTAAATGTACCTCTGCCGCTGTTGTAATTTAAAGACAAAGTTACTTGTGCTATGTAGCTCTGTTTAATTTAAAATATTACATACATGCGGATATTTATAAAATTGAAAGTAGGCCGTTAATCGGCCTCCGCCACCACGTAACTAATGCGGGGTGTTCTGGAAAAACACGGATACTCTTTGTACAAATTTTGGTCCCTTAAGGATTATCGGTGCAGCGAGCAAGGCAATCGGACTATCGGCTTTATAACTTTCCTTAGCCATAGTTTATGATTTTAAATTTGGTGAAGCCCTAAATCGGATGGCGGGTGGGGGCACTATCTCGCCTTCATCGCTTAAAGCGGAAAAAAATCTTTAAAGTTTTAAGACCTCTCGAACAGCGACCAGCTCGCGCATCATGTCGGTCGGTTTGTGGCTTTCTCTCTTGAGGTGCTCGTTCGGAAGAACCGGGACACAATCGCGATAGTTCTCCTGTGCTACCTTAGTCGATATAGCGGGCGTAAGGTACCAAAACAAGGGCGGGCAAACCAACTATTGACCCAAGACATGATTGGAGCTGATACATATAGTGCTATAAGTTTGGGGTGCATTGCATGAAAGTGTTGAGACTTGCTTTGCGTATTATGAGTATATGAAGCCGTGGCAAACTAATCGTACCAAGGTGTACGAATGCAACATTAAATAAATAGTTGCAAGAAAAATCATAAATATGGATAATAAGATGACTATATATTATCTCCCATTGATGAATAATACATTTAAGCGTATCTTTACAGCGTAGCATTTAGCGATAGTAAATAGGACTTTTTAACATGTCCTATCCTAGGGCGAGCTTGCATGTAGGTATATAAAACAGGTATAACGATCGTGAACAGATTCCACCTAGGTATTTCCTTTTGTGCATAAAGCACTGTTGCCTCCTTGGTTTTCTCTCCTATAAGTCCAGACAATCCGGCTCTTGAAGAGTTGCCCTAAAGCAATGTCACGAAAGATAAATAGGAAGGTTATGAAGGTATGCTTGATACGCCTTTGTTGGTAGTCATTGCTCGCCTCCGCCTATGCCCATGGTATTTTGAGTGCGAATTATGCGCGTGGCACGAATCTGCTTTGATGGGGCTTGGCGGGGCGGACTAATCGCGCTCTTGGCGTGTCGATGATCCTTGCGGAGTACTTGGACTCGCTTGGCGGTGCTTCGAGGTTGTCATTGCGGATTGGTGGTTTGTCGGGAGGAGGCCGCATTGTACTTCCCCGCGAGACAGCGATATGCTCTTACATTGGAAGAGTGGTCCATGTTTCGTGGATTATATGACCCAGCGTGGTCTGGCATCTTGAGCATGAGGTATGCATAGTTATGTATAGCCGGATAATTAGGCTACAGTAAACTCTCCTAATGATGCCATGTCATCTTTGATTTCTGTTGCTAATCTTTCATTAGTTCAAAACCGGTCCAAAAAAAATCAAATCAATCAAAATTCAAAATATGGCAAACAACAAAAGTTTTCAAACGTCAAAACAAAAATGTTAGGCGGTTGCCAAATATTGCAATAGTAATTATGGTGAAGTAAACACATTTTAGGAAATTCCTAATTACTTTGAAATGAAATAAAATAAACGAGAAATAAACAAAAGGAAAAAGTGAAAGTAAAACAAAGGAAAACCCAAACCCCACAGGCCAAGCTGGCCTAGCTAGCTAACTTTGGCAGCCCACAGCCCATCGGCCGAACAGCCCGCCTCCCCATCGCCTCCTTCCACTTCCCCGACCGGGTGGAACGGTAATCCGCCGCACCCTCTTGCGGCGGCAGCGGAAGATAAAACCGCCGCCTCAGCGCCTCCTCGGTCCCTCCTCCCATTCGCCCCGCTCCCCTCGGTCCTGCGCTCCCCTCCCGGATCCTGCGCGCCCTCCTCCGCGTTCCCCTTACGCCCAGAACCGCCATGGACCCGCGCCCGTGAATCGCGGCCACAACCATCGCCTCGCCCCTTTTGCGTGTCAGCAGCGCCTCCATCGTCTTCCTCGTCCACCGGAGCCTCGGTGCAGGCGGAGAGCGAATCACGGATCCCCCGCCCTCATCTCCGTTCTTCACCAACTCGGCACCCCTGCTGCTACTAAGCGCCCGCCGGCGCCGTGCGTCGCTAGGTGAGCTGCCTCCCTCCTCCGCCCTCTAGCTCCCCTAGCTCGCGCGGTAACTAGCTTCGTCGTCGTGCAGGGCTCCGTCGCCGTGGTGTACCTCGCGCGTGGCCACCGCCACCGTCACGCTTCGCCCGAACCCACGTTGTACTGGGGTTCCTAGGAGCCCAGCGCCCGATGCCGCTCTCCGTGCCTCTAATGCCGTCCCGTTCGGTGCCGAGCGTCTTTGCCGCCTGCGCTTCGTCGGCGTGCCTCCGGTGACCAAATGGTCACGGGCCCAGCGCCCGTTCGCGTTCGCCGCCTCGCGTATCTTCGCTGGCCTTCCCTTTCTTCCGTAAACATGAGGCCTCGCCGTTTCCTCCGCGCCCGACTCCGGCCGTCCGTGGATGAACTTCGCCGCGCTCGATTCGGTCACCCCGCCACCATCACCACCGTTGGGCCAGCGGCGCAGCGTAGCTCTCGAGCAGCGCCAAAACTTCGGCGAGCGGTGCCACGTAGGCGATTCCGGCCACCTCGACGCGCCGCGCGTTTTGCCTCGCGGCATCGTCCGGCGTCTCGCTAAGCGGGCCTACACAGTCCTTGCTGGAGGCCCCACAGCCCGTTGACCAAGTCGACTTCACTGGCGTGGCAGCTCACGCCCTTGACATGCGGGCCATCAATAAAACAAATAAAACAAATAGATAAACTGCTAAGTAATTAAATAAATTAATTAAAACTAATCTCTCGCGACTCTTGGGCCCTACGCTAATTAACCCATTTAATTAGTTTCAAAACTCATTAATGCCCGACAATGACATGTGGGTCCCCTTTGGACCCACACTGGTTGACTGGTCAACCGACCGATTGACCTCTTGACATCACTCGATGTCATGCCTCATCATCGCTACTTGTTTTGGATAATGTTGGAATTAAATAAATAATTAAACTCGAGAAAATGATTTAAATTTTTAGAAAATCATATCTTTTAATCCGTGCTTCGGATGAAAATACTTTCTACATGAAAGTTGCTCGAGCAGCGAGGCGAATCCGGATCGCAGCCGTTAGTCCATACGCATCCCTAGCATAGCAAACGCACTTTCCCCCTCGGTTCACCCGTCAGCTTGAAACAGGAATACTTTCCGGATGTTTTCCCCTCGTCAATCACCTACTACGCGATTAGGCACACCTAGTTACTTGTCTTGTCATGCATCGATATGCATCTGTTTGCATAGTATTCATTGTTTCTCCCCTCTTCTCTCCAGATAGACTACTGAGACCCGGCTGCTGCTTGCCCGATCGACTACGGAGTTGTGACCCCTCTCTTGCGAGCAATGGCAGCCCCCTTGATCACGGATATCGCCTATTCTCCTCTATCTCCTTGCATTAGAGTAGTGTAGCATATTCTTCTTTCCGTTAATCCTATTACGATGCATAGCGACATTGTTGCTACATCTGTGATACCTTACGCAATCCTAAATACTTAGTATAGGATGCTAGTTTATCATCATTGGCCCTACATTCTTGTCGATGCCTTGCTATACTATTGGGCGTGATCACTCGGGAGGTGATCACGGTATATATACATACATACATACTCTGGATGGTGACTAAAGTCGGGTCGCTCGAAGAGTACCGCAGAGTGATTCCGCAGTTGGGGGTTGAAAGGACCTTTGTCCCGCGGCCCTCTGTGTGGATCTTTGTGCCGGGCGACAGGGCAGTTGAGACCGCCTAGGTGAGAGTGGGCTTTGTACACATCGCGTCATGATTGCTTCATAATAACAGCAACGAGATCTTGGTATTTGATCTGAGTCGGCCATTTGGTCTCGCACTAACCATCTCTGGGAGTAGTTATGGGTATCCGTCGTGGTATCGGCGAAGCCTTCTTGGCGTCGGCGATGGGCGTGGCGGATTAATTTGGACGCCACTAGGCTAGGTGCGCTTCGGCCGCCCTAGCGGCGTGCGGTGTGCTGATGGGCGATGGGGGACCCTGCGGCGCGCAAGTTTAGACCGGCGAGCTGACCTCTGTTGTGCCTAGGTGGGGCTGCGGCGTGTTGATCTTCGAGGCGGGCATGACCGGAAGTGTGTCCGGCCAAATGGGATCGGCGTGTTGGGTTATGTGGTGCTGCGTGGATTATCTATTGAATAGCCGTGTCCCTCGGTAAGGGCGACCGGAGTTGTACATTGACCTTATGACAACTAGATTGGATGCTTAATAAAACACACCCTTCCAAGTGCGGATACAACTTGGTGATCGCTCTTGAGCAGGCGAGAGAGGATCGCGGGTAGGATTATGCTATGCGATGCTCTTGGAGATGCTACTTGGAGATGCTACTTGGAGATGCTACTTGGAGGACTTCAATCTACTCTCTTCTACATCTTTGCAAGGCAGGCTGCGAGCGTAGTCTTGACGAGGATTAGCTATCCCCTCTTATTACGGCATTCGCGATTCGGTCCTTGATATGGCCCTTTACACATACACATGCATATGTAGTGTAGCTCCTTGCTTGCGAGTACTTTGGATGAGTACTCACGGTTGCTTTCTCCCCCTTTTCCCCTTTTCCCTTCTTTGGTTGTAACCCGGATGTTGGAAACCAGAGCAGACACCACCATGACGGCGACTACTACTTTGGAGTGCCTACTACTACGTGCAGCCGTGGCGGCGACCGGGAGTAGTTAGGAGGATCGAGGCGGAGGCTGCGCCTCTTCGTCTGTATCGGTTTGTGCTAGCCTTCTTAAAGCAAACTTGTTTTAACTTATACGTACTCGGATATTGTTGCTTCCGTGACTTCGTCTATGATCGAGCACTTGTATTCGAGCCCTCGGGCCAGGCTTGTATTATGATGCTTGTATGACTTATTTTACTTTTAAAGTTGTGTTGTGATATCTTCCGTGAGTCCACGATCTTGATCGTACCGTTTGCGTGCATGATTAGTGTCACGATTAAATCAGCGTCTGAATTAATGTCGAGCCGGTTGCTGTAAAATCCCCTTCCACACTCCTTGGCGAAGTCGAGTCTAGTCACTACAAAACTTTTACTAACTTGGCTGTGTGCCTTACGGGCCCACGTCGCCATTGGGTGGTACTAGGATCTTTTACTCCTCGGCCTTTACTGCGGGACTCGAACTCTCTTCTACTTGGGTTAAGCAATTTACTAACTCTAACATTAGGATCCGTTACCCGTTCACCCCAAAGTTGGATAAGCCATAGTTGATTACGTAGGATAGTATTTTGAATAGTACCCACATTGTCATTTGACTCCATTGAAACATCTTTGTTTTCGGATGGAAACCACGAGGCAGGTAAATGCGCCACCACGGTGGCCATTGGTGCCTCGGGATCACTGTTGTGCTAGCTGAGATGATGACCTATACGGGTTATCGGCGGCACCACTGAGTACACCGTCTGTCGAAGTGCGGGACTTTAACGGGGGAAGCGATGCCGTGCCATCGTCCACCTCTAATCTCGGGAATGACTCCACTACCGTCTGCACACGCTCATGGTGTTGGGTGACCATCGAGATGGCGAGTTCACGATCTGCCTATGCTGCTCACGACCGTCTTCGTGGAAGTATCGAGCGTTGGACACTTCCCTTTCGGGCACATTGCTATCGCATCCGATGTTGGTGCGGAGGATACTACTCTGCCTACTCCACCGTCACTCGAGCCCTTCCACCATCGGCCCGTCCTGCATCTTGATGGGTTGGACCGAGCTTACGAGCTCTTCGCCCGCAGCTGTACACTCGTCGGCACCTTCTGAGAACTCGGCGGCTGCTGCACCTTTGTCCTATCTAAGCGGCTACGGCGTTCTGCGATCTACCCGGCCGGGACCGTGATGCGCGGTGTTGGTTGGCGGTGGAGGCTACTCTCCGCGGTCCTCTTCGCCACGGCGTCGGGTTCTACACAGTATCCGCGGCCCCGAGGCTGGCGGCGTGGACTATCCGTTGCCTCACTATCGGTTGTCGGACTCACGACTACCTCCTGATACCTCCCAGGGGTGATGTAGTCTTAGCAATAGTATTAGATGCATTAGCGAAGCCTGCGCCTTTGATGACTTAGTCTATGTCTTGAACTACGTGTCTTGAACTCTATGTCCGACCCTTTTTGTAAGATGTGCCGACTACTATGGTATCATGGTGCCCTTTCATTATGCATGTTTCATCATAAATGATTCTTGTCTATACAAATTTCTCAATCTTTGAACTACCTGTATATATTAGCGGGATGGTTAGACCAGTGGTGGTAGTCGTGGCGACAATGCCCCCACCGCTTTGAGTACATGGCTGGTATGGTCAACAGCTCGAGATGAATCGCGGTTCATGGAGAATGTGATGGCTCAGTTCCTCGCCCCAATATGAGCGAGCAGCGGCTCAAGTGACTCTGCGAGGATTTCATGCGCCTCAACCCAAGCTGTGTACCGCAGCTCAACTCAGCCATTTGATCTTGATGGTAGCTCCGTGACATCACCTATGAGATGGAGTCTGCTGAAGTAGCCCCTGCCGCTATGTCACCTTTGCTTCCTTCTTTACGAAGGGACCCGCAGCTCAATGGTGGGACAGCCACGAGCGTACTCTGCCCGTTGGAACAATCATCACGGCGGACTTAAGCGCCTTCGTTCCGCTTCATTCCTCGGGGATCATGGGCGGGAAGAAGCGTGAATTCCACAACCTCACCGAGCAACAAAGCGCCGAGCTTATCGGCGGAGTTTACGGACTTATTCGCTATCTTTGAACAAGACATTCAAGCGATGCTCGCGAGCGAGGAGAAGTTCGTGATGGCCTTCAAGCGACATCAAGCTCGCACTTTTAGTGCGACTTTGCTGATTCGCCACCTTGGTGAACAAGGCCATCAATGTCGAAACTGGTCTGCGAGGAATACGAGCTCTCACGCGGTAGCCCGTGACCGGAGCTCATCTTGGGCCCGTCCTCATGACGCAAGATATGGATTCCCAGCGGCATGTACCGGCCGAATGCACCTGCCCCAAAGGCGGTCTTATCTGCACCTCGTGCGCCTCTTGCACCAACTAGGCAGCCAAGGCTTCGGCTCCACCACCCCAAGCTCTGTTCCTACTCCCAACAATGGCTTGTGGCGGTGTGGTCAGCAGGGCACCGTGCTGGGGAATGCAACCCGGCAGAATCATGGCCCTTCCATGGCGTGGAAACAACCAGCCCCGACAACAATGCCAAGTCATATGGTCATGTTCATGCCAACCACGTTGATCGAACAAAGCTCAAGACCAGCACTCTTTGTGATGGGTACACTCCTCGTAAATTCGATACCCGCATCCGTTTTATTTGATCTGAGGCATCACATTCATTCATGTCGAGAAGATTTTGCATTCATGCATGGCATTAAGCGAAGACATAGGCAACCGCTATTAGTACACACCCGGCGGGCCATGTGGGACCTCCATGATTTGCAACAACGTCCCGTTGAAATCGAAGGACTAAATTCCTTGTTTCTCCCATCGTCTGAAGTCTGTAGCATTGACCTCATTACGGTAATGAATTGGTTAAAGCGCATCACCTTCTATAGTTTGTGCCACTAAGACCGTCCATCTGCTACACCCTTGATGAAATAATAAGCTACAATGCTCGTCGGTTCAGAATGCGAGGCAAGGCTCTATGCATTGAATGCATTGAGCGCCGCACCACTCGAGGCATTGAAAACATTCCGTCGTCGTGACTTCCTCGGCGTCTTTCTGAAGAACTTCGAGGATTCCCCACGCTAGAGCATCAAATTCGTCATCGACTTGAAACCGAGCACCACTCCTATAGCCAAGCCACCTTACAAGATGCGCGCGCAGGCTCCTTGAGCTTAAGGAGAAATTGATAAATCCTTGAAGTGGTTTCATTACGCAAGTTGCTCTCCTTGGGAGCACCTTCTCTCTTTGTCAAGAAGAAAGATGGGACAAACCGATTGGTCGGGACTACCGTCCTATTAACCAAGCTACCATTGAGAATAAGTATCCTCTTCCTCGGATCAATGATCGTATGATCAAGCCCTGGTTAAATCGGTGTTCTCTAAACTTCGACTTGAGGTTGGGTTACCACAGATCCGTGTTAAGTAAAGAGGATATCCCAAAATGCCTTCATGACTCGTTATGGTTCATATGAGTACACCGTCATGTCTTTCGGCAACCAATGCTCCAGCCACCTTCTCTCGTGATGAACTATATATTCATGGATTACCTCGACAAGTTAAGTAAGTGGTTTATCTGGATGATATCCTTGTATATTCAAGAATGAAGAAGAGCATGATGAACATCTTAGTCTTGTCTTTGGAAAAACGAGAGCATCGACTATCGCCAAGTTCTCCAAATGTGAATTGGCTTCGAAGTAACCTATCTTGGACATGTCATCTCTAAGGATGGTATTGCGTTAACCACGAGCGAGTTCGAGGCTATTCTCGATTGGACTCCTCGAAGAATGTCAAGCAAGTCGGAAGTTTTCTCGGTCTGCTTGACTATTGCGTCGATTTGTGAGAACTTCTCCAAGATTGAGACCCTGACTAACCTATTGCATAAAGTCAAGTTCAATGGACGAGATAAATGTCGGGAAAGTTTCCGGGCACTCAAAGACAAGTTGACTTACGCTGATGCTAGCTCCTCGATACTAAGAAGGACTTCGTCATTCTTCTGCGCTTCCGTCAAGGATTAGGCTGTGTCCTAATGCAAGACCATAAAGTTATTGCTTATGCCTCTCGGCAATTCGCCCTCACGAAGAACTACCCGATTCACGACCTCGAGCTTCTTCTGTCATTCATGCCTTTGAAGCGATGGCGACAATACCTTCTCGTGTCGTTCGAGATCTTCTTGACCACCAAAGTCTGAAGTATCTGTTTACTCGGCGGAGACTGAACCTCCGTCGGCGAGATGGATGGAGATTATGCGAACTTTGACTTGGGTATTTCCTATACACGCGAGCAAGGCTAATGTAATGGCGATGCCTTGAGCACGCAAGTCTTCTTGCAACCACCTCGATTCACAAGGTTCAGCCCTCGCTTGTTGAAGAATTTGAAATGAACCTCCATATTGTTCCTCACGGTGCGCTCGCTCCCCCTCTAAGGAGTTTGCAAGATGAACCTCCATGTTGTTCCCGGGGTTCTCTCAATACAGTTCTTGACCAGATCTTGTGGACACCATCAAATGGATACGAAATGTGGCGATGAAGTCCACAAGATTAGCCGACCTCAAGAAGGAAAGCCCTCATTCTTCCTTGTTCGATGATGGCACCTTATTCTTCAAAAGGTAGCCTAGTAGTTCGAGTAAGAGGAAAACACGGATATGCCTCGAAGGTTATGAAAAAGCTCATGATCGCCTCTATGTATCCATCTGGTAGTACAAAGATGTACCAAGACATTAAATCGGAGATTACGGTGGTCTAACATGAAGCAAGACATTGCTAAGCTATGTTCTTGAGTGTGGCGTTGCCGTCGTATCAAGCGAGAACATCAAAGGCTCTGGAACTGCAACCTATCTCTATTCTGAATGGAAATGGGACCATGTTGAAATGGACTTCGTCCTTTGGATTTCCCAAATCACAAAAGGTAATGATGCTATTCTTGTCGTCATTGCCGGCTTTCTAAATTCGCATTTTACGGCTCAAGAAGCGATCCTTGCTAGTCGGTGGCAAACCTCTACATGTCGAGTGTCTCGCTTCACGGTATTCCATTGGTAATCAGTTCGGACCGTGGCAGCTTATTCACTTCAAGATTACGGTCAAGTTTCCAAGAAGCTATGGGCACTCATCTATCTTTCCTTGCGCTTTTCATCCTCGATCGCAAGGGCAGGTTGAGCGTGTCAACCAAGTTCTCGAAGACATGCTTGAGCTTGTGTTATTTCCCCGACAAGAAATGGGAAATCTCTCCGTATCTGAGTTCTCTTATAATAATAGCTATCAAGCTAGTGCGAAGATGGCCCCCTTGAAGTGTTATATGGGCGAAAGTGCGAACCCTCTGAACTGATCGGCGGGAAGCGTCCTCTTGGTCGGATATTATCCAACATGCGAAGAACAAGTCCGCATTATTGCGAGATTCTCAAAACTGCTCGATCCGCCAAAAGTAATTATGACCGTAAACATAAGGACATGGTCTATCAACTTTGGCGAAAAACTTATCTTGAGTCACACCAATGAAGGTGCTCACCGGCAGGATCAAGGAAATAGCTCCTCGCTATATTGGCCCATTCACTATTCTCGAAAGGCGTGGAAAAGTGGCATATCAGCTGGAGCTTCGCCGATCCTTTCTCGGGTTCATGATGTGTTCCATGTATCACAGCTCCGCTGCTGCAAGGACCCAATCCGAGTGGATCATGAAGTGCTCGGTGCAAGGACCTTTCCTATAAGGAGCATCGGTCCGCATTCTCGACCAAGCGAGCGCCGCCCAGCGTCGAGAAGGCGATCAAGTTCCTCAAAGTTCATGGTCGCACCATTACGAAGATGAAGCCACTTGGGAGCGTGAGGATAAATGCTGCGTGAAGAATACCCGCTGTTTTCTTCTACCTCCTAAATCTCGGGGCGAGATTTCTTGTAGTGGAGGAGATTTATAGCTGGATAATTAGGCTCTGATAAACTCTCTAATGATGCCATGTCATCTTTGATTTCTGTTGCTAATCTTTCATTAGTTCAAAACCGGTCCAAAAAAATCAAATCAATCAAAATTCAAAATATGGCAAACAACAAAAGTTTTCAAGCGTCAAAACAAAAATGTTAAGGCGGTGCCAAATATTGCAATAGTAATTATGGTGAAGTAAACACATTTTTAGGAAATGCCTAGTACTTTGAAATGAAATAAAACAAACAGAAATAAACAAAAGGAAAAAGTGAAAGTAAAACAAAAACCCAAACCCCCACAGGCCAGCGGCCTAGCTAGCTAACCGGCATTTTAGCCCATCGGCGGACAGCCGCCTCCCATGTCGCCTCCTTCCTGTTCCCCGACCGGGTCGGAAGCGGTAATCCGTCGCACCCTCTCTTGGCGGCAGCGAGATAAAACCGCCTCGCGCCTCCTCGGTCCCTCCTCCCATCGCCCCCCTCCCCTCGGTCCTGCGCTCCCCTCGATCCACGCGCCCTCCTCCGCGTTCCCCTGCCTTGAACACGCCGCCATGACCCGCCCGCATGAATCCGGCCAGCCTCGCCTCGCCGCTTTGCGTGTCCGCGCGCCTCCATCGTCTTCCTCATCCACAGGCCTCGGTGCAGGCGGAAGGCAATCACCGGATCCCCTTAGCCTCATCTCCGTGACGCGTTCTTCACCAACTCTGGCGACACCTGCTTTACTAAAGCGCCACCGGCCTTCGTGCGTGCCGCTAGGTGAGCTGCCTCCCTCCTCCGCCCTCTAGCTCCCCTAGCTCGCGCGGTAACTAGCTCTCGTCGTGCCGGGGCTCCGTCGCCCGTGGTGCACCTCATTGCCGTAGCCACCGCCGCCGTCACGCTTCTTGAACCCACCGTTGTACTCTGGGGTTCCTAGGACCGCAGCGCGGTGCATGCTCTCTCCGTGCCTCCTAACGTCCCGTTGGTGCCGAGCGTCTGCCCCTTCTTCGTCGTCGGCGTGCCTCCGATGACCAAATGGTCACGGGCAATGCCGTTGCGTTCGCCGCCTCGCGTATCTTCGCTGCCTTCCCTTTCTTCGCAAACATGAGGCCTCGCCGTTTCCTCCAGCGCGACTCGGCGTCCGCCCGATGAACTTCGCGGCGCTGATCCGATCACCTGCGCCACCATCACCACCGTTGAATGGCGAAGCCTGGCGTAGCTCTCGAGCTTCGGCAAACGGTGCCACATGGCGTTCCGGCCACCTCTCGGCAGCGCCGCCCGCGTTTTGCCTCGGCAGCGTCGTCGGTGCCGTCCATCGGCGTGGCTAAGCGGGCCCTCCTGAGTCCTTGCTGTGGGCCCAGCCCAGCCCGTTGACCAAGTCACTTGTTGGCGTGGCGACCTCGCCTTGACATGCGGGCCCATCAATAAAACAAATAAAACAAATAGATAAACTGCTAATTAATTAAATAAATTAATTAAACCTAATCTCTCATTGACTCTGGGCCCTACGCTAATTAACCCATTTAATTAGTTTCAAAACTCTGTTAATGCCGTGACAATGACATGTAGGTCCCCTGGACCCACATGCAATTTGGTTGAGTCAACCGACCGATTGACCTCTTGACATCACTCGGATGTCATGCCTCGTCATCGCCTGCTTGTTTTGGATAATGTTGGAATTAAATAAATAATTAAAATCGAGAAAATGATTTAAATTTTGAAAATCATATCTTTTAATCCGTAACTTCGGATGAAAATACTTTCTACATGAAAGTTGCTCGAACAACGAGGCGAATCCGGATCACAGCCCGTTAAATCATACGCATCCTAGCATAGCAAACCGCAACTTTCCCCTCCGGTTCACCGTCAGCGAAACACGGGAATACTTTCCGGATGTTTTCCCCTTCGTCGGTATCACCTACTACGCGATTAGGCACACCTAGCATCGTTACTTGTCTTGTCATGCATCGATATGCATTTTGCATAGTATTCATTGTTTCTTCCCCTCTTCTCTCCGATAGACTACGAGACCGGCTGCTGCTTTGCCCGATGCGACTCGGAGTTGCGACCCTCTCTCTTGCGGGCAATCGAGGCAAGCCCCCCTTGATCACGGATATCGCCTATTCTCCTCTATCTGCTTGCATTAGAGTAGTGTAGCATATTCTTTTCCGTTAATCCTATTCGATGCATAGCGACATTGTTGCTACATCTGTTGATACCTTACGCAATCCTAAATACTTAGTATAGGATGCTAGTTTATCATCATTGGCCCTACATTCTTGTCGATCGCCTTGCTATACTATTGGGCGTGATCACTCGGGAGGTGATCACGGGTATATACTATACATACATACATACTATAGATGGTGACTAAAGTCGGGTCCGCTCGAAGAGTACCGCAGTGATGATTCCGGTTGGGAAATTTGAGGACCTTTGTCGGCGGCCCTCTGTGTGGATCTTTGTGTCGGGCGGGGCAGGTTGAGACCGCCTAGGTGAGAGGTGGGCTGTGCAGTCGGCGTCATGATTGCTTCATAATAACGCTCTTGAGATCTTGGTATTTGATCTGAGTGCGGCCATTTGGTCTATCGCACTAACCATCTCGCGGGATTAGTTATGGGTATCCGGCGTTGTGGTATCGGCAACCTTCTTGGCGTCGGCGGCAGGCGGCGTAGCGCGGTTAATTTGAGCGCCACTAGGCTGAGTGCGCTTCCGGCCGCCCTATAGCGTCTTGGTGTGCAATGGGCGATGGGCGGACCCTGGCGCATAGGTTTAGGCGGCGGGCTGACCTCTCTGTTGTGCCTAGGTGGGGCTGCGGCGTGTTGATCTTAGGGCGGGCATGACCGGAAAGTGTGTCGGCCAAATGGGATCGGCGTGTTGGGTTATGTGGTGCACCCTGCGGTGATTTATCTATTGAATAGCCATGTCCCTCGGTAAAAGGCGACCGAGTTGTACATTGACCTTATGACAACTAGAGCTGGATACTTAATAAAACACACCCTTCCAAGTGCGGATACAACCGGTGATCGCTCTTTAAGAGCGGCGAGGAGAGATCGCCGGGTAGGATTATGCTATGCGATGCTCTTGGAGATGCTACTTGGAGATGCTACTTGGAGGACTTCAATCTCTCTTTTGCTACAGGCGGAGAGGCTGCGAGCGTAGTCTTGACGAGATTAGCTATCCCCTCTTATTACGGCATTCTGCGATTCGATCCTTGATATGGCCCTTTACACATATACACATGCATATGTAGTGTAGCTCTTTGCGAGTACTTTGGATGAGTACTCACGGTTGCTTTCTCCCCTTTTCCCTTTTCCTTCTACGGTTATCGCAACAGGATGTTGGAACCAGGGCGAGCGCCACCGTCGGCGGCGACTACTACCTGGAGGTGCCTACTACTACGTGCAGCCGGCGGCGACGAGAGTAGTTAGGAGGATCGAGCGAGGAGGCTGCGCCTCTTCGTCTGTATAAAGGCGGGCATTCCATCTGGGGAGTTCGTCGGCCGAGCACCGAGCAACTAAAGCTCTGGCATGACACACAAAGGCATGGAAGGTGCTTTTCAAGGCCTCGAGTACCTCCATCCGGGGACCGCGAACTTCATGCAGCGCGACTCCCTAGTCCGGTGAGTATCGACTACCACGGATTCGGTTCTTCAATATATTCATCGAGTCTTAAGCAATTGTGCATATTTGATCGGGGATCATGTGGAGATGGTGGAGCAAATTGTTGTCGGCTCCGCTGCGAGAAGCCCGGTGATGCTCTCGGCGGAGATGCTAGTCGGTGCCCTACAAGGCACCGAGAAAAGCGAAAAGAAGGCCCGGGGACGGAAGGGTCTCGGCATAAGGTCTCTGAGTAGCCTCGACCGAATCGATGAGGCACCTCCTCCCGAAGGGGAAGGAAGAAGGAAGGGCCACCCCATCCAGGAGAGGTGAGGGGCAGGCGGACGGGGGCAGGGAGGCCCGGCGCCAGGCCATCATACCCACATCATCCCAAGGCGGCCGAGATTCTTCCGCGGGCGAAACCTAAAAGTTCTGCCTCCCCATGGGAGGAGAAAAAGCCGCCCGGAGGGGGTGGGGCGTCAAGAAGAGCGTACCTTCGGACTACTCCTGCAGCCGCACATAGCAAGGAAGGTGGCTTCCCAAGGAAGCCTGGCGAGATCGTAAGTCCACACTCTGTTGTACTTTAGTGCAACTTCATCAAATATTGTCATGCGCCCGAACATGTATGCAGTCGGCGGGGGCCATCCAGTATCGTCTTGGATGGATCCACTGAGTGATTCGGAGATGAACTCACTCCGGCAGCCACCACTCCTCGGCCTGCGGATGACAGGTGTTGTCCCAAAGACTCCCAGGCGAAGGTGACTGGAGGCGCCCAAAGGCGGAATTCGAGATGTCGGACCGCGTGGGGTTCAAGATCGCGAATCATGTCGATGAAACCCACAGCAAGCGGACTCTCATCGGATCTTGTGTCGAGCCTTGATGGCTCCGGATCGGCGGCGGCCCTTGCTAGGGAGGCGAGCCGTTCGTCTGATGACCATCACGCCCGGGCGTCGGATAATCTCTTTGAGCGCTTCTGGCGCTTCCATGGATGAAAAACATCGTACTCTTATGAGTCGGTGATTGAAGGATTACATCCGCCAAGCGGGTGACCAGCATGTACCGACCTCCTAACAGGCTTTGAGGTAAGTAATAAAATGTGTGAAATTACCACCCGATAGGTAGTAGCCCTGATACTCTGTTTGGTGTTAGGAAGAAAAGCCAAGCGGAGGTGATATAATCCACGAGTCTAATAATAAGTGTGCATATGAATAAGTAGGTTGTCTTGCTTGCATTGTTGTCCGCTGACAGTGCTGGGCCGAAGCGGGACACTGGGCGGTAGCGAGGTGAGCTAGACCTCACGAAAAGACTCGAAGAGAACAAGGTGAGTAATTCCCGCTCTCACACAATGAAGGATAGATAAAATTGGTTAGTCTAACAGAGCGTCATGGTGTGTAACAAGGTCCTGTGAAGTGGCGTCCCTCAAGAAGGCGTTGTCAGGGCGAAGACAAGGTGGCCTTGGAATGCAAGAACCACAGCAAGATGCTAGAGTGGGCGAGTATAGTAAAACTCCGTGACCTCGGCAAAGTTCGGTCCGTGGAGCATGATCTGAAGATGAAAGAGGCCAAGCTTGCGAAGGCCCTTGCAATATGAAAGATGCCAAGGCGAAGCCGAAGGCCTGACAAGAAATCGAGTGGCCCATAAGATAGCGGTGGGTAAGACATTCTTTATGCAAAGCAAACATGTGGAGGCGTTTACATTACCGGTCCAGACTCTCTAGGGGCATTCGCGGATCTACCATCAGTGTCTCGGGCCGCGCGAGTTCTACTGCCGTCGAGGAGGAGCTCCTGGAGAAATATTACAGTCACGGTATCTGGGGCGAACACCCAATGCCTCTGAGTGACCAAGAAGCGGTTGGTCGAACTCCATAGAGGCGGACGAAGTGGCTATGAAAGATTTCATAGTCGGATGTGGCAGTGAGCCCTTGCCCACTAGCTACTTGGCTGATCAGCGGATGGTGAATGCATGTCCGGCTTGAAGTTATCAGCGATCCATTTGCATTGAGGGTGCCGAACCTTGCCCATGTGAAGGTGCATGGGGCAAGCTGGATCGGGAGCTGGTGAAGGGCGGGACCACCGTGGGCAAAGCGCATCGCTATCGAGAGTACTACGATGGAGTTATGAAGGTGCTTGTCTCGTGGCGAAGGAATGTACCAAGGACAAGATCTTTGACTAAATGTACCTCTGCCGCTGTTGTAATTTAAAGACAAAGTTACTTGTGCTATGTAGCTCTGTTTAATTTAAAATATTACATACATGCGGATATTTATAAAATTGAAAGTAGGCCGTTAATCGGCCTCCGCCACCACGTAACTAATGCGGGGTGTTCTGGAAAAACACGGATACTCTTTGTACAAATTTTGGTCCCTTAAGGATTATCGGTGCAGCGAGCAAGGCAATCGGACTATCGGCTTTATAACTTTCCTTAGCCATAGTTTATGATTTTAAATTTGGTGAAGCCCTAAATCGGATGGCGGGTGGGGGCACTATCTCGCCTTCATCGCTTAAAGCGGAAAAAAATCTTTAAAGTTTTAAGACCTCTCGAACAGCGACCAGCTCGCGCATCATGTCGGTCGGTTTGTGGCTTTCTCTCTTGAGGTGCTCGTTCGGAAGAACCGGGACACAATCGCGATAGTTCTCCTGTGCTACCTTAGTCGATATAGCGGGCGTAAGGTACCAAAACAAGGGCGGGCAAACCAACTATTGACCCAAGACATGATTGGAGCTGATACATATAGTGCTATAAGTTTGGGGTGCATTGCATGAAAGTGTTGAGACTTGCTTTGCGTATTATGAGTATATGAAGCCGTGGCAAACTAATCGTACCAAGGTGTACGAATGCAACATTAAATAAATAGTTGCAAGAAAAATCATAAATATGGATAATAAGATGACTATATATTATCTCCCATTGATGAATAATACATTTAAGCGTATCTTTACAGCGTAGCATTTAGCGATAGTAAATAGGACTTTTTAACATGTCCTATCCTAGGGCGAGCTTGCATGTAGGTATATAAAACAGGTATAACGATCGTGAACAGATTCCACCTAGGTATTTCCTTTTGTGCATAAAGCACTGTTGCCTCCTTGGTTTTCTCTCCTATAAGTCCAGACAATCCGGCTCTTGAAGAGTTGCCCTAAAGCAATGTCACGAAAGATAAATAGGAAGGTTATGAAGGTATGCTTGATACGCCTTTGTTGGTAGTCATTGCTCGCCTCCGCCTATGCCCATGGTATTTTGAGTGCGAATTATGCGCGTGGCACGAATCTGCTTTGATGGGGCTTGGCGGGGCGGACTAATCGCGCTCTTGGCGTGTCGATGATCCTTGCGGAGTACTTGGACTCG
The DNA here is from genome assembly GCA_021437245.1 of Aegilops speltoides. NCBI lineage: Eukaryota > Viridiplantae > Streptophyta > Magnoliopsida > Poales > Poaceae > Aegilops > Aegilops speltoides. The sequence continues at coordinate 12,910 of JAHHZJ010007007.1, read as the reverse complement.
CTTGGCGGTGCTTCGAGGTTGTCATTGCGGATTGGTGGTTTGTCGGGAGGAGGCCGCATTGTACTTCCCCGCGAGACAGCGATATGCTCTTACATTGGAAGAGTGGTCCATGTTTCGTGGATTATATGACCCAGCGTGGTCTGGCATCTTGAGCATGAGGTATGCATAGTTATGTATAGCCGGATAATTAGGCTACGTAAACTCTCCTAATGATGCCATGTCATCTTTGATTTCTGTTGCTAATCTTTCATTAGTTCAAAACCGGTCCAAAAAAAATCAAATCAATCAAAATTCAAAATATGGCAAACAACAAAAGTTTTCAAACGTCAAAACAAAAATGTTAGGCGGTTGCCAAATATTGCAATAGTAATTATGGTGAAGTAAACACATTTTAGGAAATTCCTAATTACTTTGAAATGAAATAAAATAAACGAGAAATAAACAAAAGGAAAAAGTGAAAGTAAAACAAAGGAAAACCCAAACCCCACAGGCCAAGCTGGCCTAGCTAGCTAACTTTGGCAGCCCACAGCCCATCGGCCGAACAGCCCGCCTCCCCATCGCCTCCTTCCACTTCCCCGACCGGGTGGAACGGTAATCCGCCGCACCCTCTTGCGGCGGCAGCGGAAGATAAAACCGCCGCCTCAGCGCCTCCTCGGTCCCTCCTCCCATTCGCCCCGCTCCCCTCGGTCCTGCGCTCCCCTCCCGGATCCTGCGCGCCCTCCTCCGCGTTCCCCTTACGCCCAGAACCGCCATGGACCCGCGCCCGTGAATCGCGGCCACAACCATCGCCTCGCCCCTTTTGCGTGTCAGCAGCGCCTCCATCGTCTTCCTCGTCCACCGGAGCCTCGGTGCAGGCGGAGAGCGAATCACGGATCCCCCGCCCTCATCTCCGTTCTTCACCAACTCGGCACCCCTGCTGCTACTAAGCGCCCGCCGGCGCCGTGCGTCGCTAGGTGAGCTGCCTCCCTCCTCCGCCCTCTAGCTCCCCTAGCTCGCGCGGTAACTAGCTTCGTCGTCGTGCAGGGCTCCGTCGCCGTGGTGTACCTCGCGCGTGGCCACCGCCACCGTCACGCTTCGCCCGAACCCACGTTGTACTGGGGTTCCTAGGAGCCCAGCGCCCGATGCCGCTCTCCGTGCCTCTAATGCCGTCCCGTTCGGTGCCGAGCGTCTTTGCCGCCTGCGCTTCGTCGGCGTGCCTCCGGTGACCAAATGGTCACGGGCCCAGCGCCCGTTCGCGTTCGCCGCCTCGCGTATCTTCGCTGGCCTTCCCTTTCTTCCGTAAACATGAGGCCTCGCCGTTTCCTCCGCGCCCGACTCCGGCCGTCCGTGGATGAACTTCGCCGCGCTCGATTCGGTCACCCCGCCACCATCACCACCGTTGGGCCAGCGGCGCAGCGTAGCTCTCGAGCAGCGCCAAAACTTCGGCGAGCGGTGCCACGTAGGCGATTCCGGCCACCTCGACGCGCCGCGCGTTTTGCCTCGCGGCATCGTCCGGCGTCTCGCTAAGCGGGCCTACACAGTCCTTGCTGGAGGCCCCACAGCCCGTTGACCAAGTCGACTTCACTGGCGTGGCAGCTCACGCCCTTGACATGCGGGCCATCAATAAAACAAATAAAACAAATAGATAAACTGCTAAGTAATTAAATAAATTAATTAAAACTAATCTCTCGCGACTCTTGGGCCCTACGCTAATTAACCCATTTAATTAGTTTCAAAACTCATTAATGCCCGACAATGACATGTGGGTCCCCTTTGGACCCACACTGGTTGACTGGTCAACCGACCGATTGACCTCTTGACATCACTCGATGTCATGCCTCATCATCGCTACTTGTTTTGGATAATGTTGGAATTAAATAAATAATTAAACTCGAGAAAATGATTTAAATTTTTAGAAAATCATATCTTTTAATCCGTGCTTCGGATGAAAATACTTTCTACATGAAAGTTGCTCGAGCAGCGAGGCGAATCCGGATCGCAGCCGTTAGTCCATACGCATCCCTAGCATAGCAAACGCACTTTCCCCCTCGGTTCACCCGTCAGCTTGAAACAGGAATACTTTCCGGATGTTTTCCCCTCGTCAATCACCTACTACGCGATTAGGCACACCTAGTTACTTGTCTTGTCATGCATCGATATGCATCTGTTTGCATAGTATTCATTGTTTCTCCCCTCTTCTCTCCAGATAGACTACTGAGACCCGGCTGCTGCTTGCCCGATCGACTACGGAGTTGTGACCCCTCTCTTGCGAGCAATGGCAGCCCCCTTGATCACGGATATCGCCTATTCTCCTCTATCTCCTTGCATTAGAGTAGTGTAGCATATTCTTCTTTCCGTTAATCCTATTACGATGCATAGCGACATTGTTGCTACATCTGTGATACCTTACGCAATCCTAAATACTTAGTATAGGATGCTAGTTTATCATCATTGGCCCTACATTCTTGTCGATGCCTTGCTATACTATTGGGCGTGATCACTCGGGAGGTGATCACGGTATATATACATACATACATACTCTGGATGGTGACTAAAGTCGGGTCGCTCGAAGAGTACCGCAGAGTGATTCCGCAGTTGGGGGTTGAAAGGACCTTTGTCCCGCGGCCCTCTGTGTGGATCTTTGTGCCGGGCGACAGGGCAGTTGAGACCGCCTAGGTGAGAGTGGGCTTTGTACACATCGCGTCATGATTGCTTCATAATAACAGCAACGAGATCTTGGTATTTGATCTGAGTCGGCCATTTGGTCTCGCACTAACCATCTCTGGGAGTAGTTATGGGTATCCGTCGTGGTATCGGCGAAGCCTTCTTGGCGTCGGCGATGGGCGTGGCGGATTAATTTGGACGCCACTAGGCTAGGTGCGCTTCGGCCGCCCTAGCGGCGTGCGGTGTGCTGATGGGCGATGGGGGACCCTGCGGCGCGCAAGTTTAGACCGGCGAGCTGACCTCTGTTGTGCCTAGGTGGGGCTGCGGCGTGTTGATCTTCGAGGCGGGCATGACCGGAAGTGTGTCCGGCCAAATGGGATCGGCGTGTTGGGTTATGTGGTGCTGCGTGGATTATCTATTGAATAGCCGTGTCCCTCGGTAAGGGCGACCGGAGTTGTACATTGACCTTATGACAACTAGATTGGATGCTTAATAAAACACACCCTTCCAAGTGCGGATACAACTTGGTGATCGCTCTTGAGCAGGCGAGAGAGGATCGCGGGTAGGATTATGCTATGCGATGCTCTTGGAGATGCTACTTGGAGATGCTACTTGGAGATGCTACTTGGAGGACTTCAATCTACTCTCTTCTACATCTTTGCAAGGCAGGCTGCGAGCGTAGTCTTGACGAGGATTAGCTATCCCCTCTTATTACGGCATTCGCGATTCGGTCCTTGATATGGCCCTTTACACATACACATGCATATGTAGTGTAGCTCCTTGCTTGCGAGTACTTTGGATGAGTACTCACGGTTGCTTTCTCCCCCTTTTCCCCTTTTCCCTTCTTTGGTTGTAACCCGGATGTTGGAAACCAGAGCAGACACCACCATGACGGCGACTACTACTTTGGAGTGCCTACTACTACGTGCAGCCGTGGCGGCGACCGGGAGTAGTTAGGAGGATCGAGGCGGAGGCTGCGCCTCTTCGTCTGTATCGGTTTGTGCTAGCCTTCTTAAAGCAAACTTGTTTTAACTTATACGTACTCGGATATTGTTGCTTCCGTGACTTCGTCTATGATCGAGCACTTGTATTCGAGCCCTCGGGCCAGGCTTGTATTATGATGCTTGTATGACTTATTTTACTTTTAAAGTTGTGTTGTGATATCTTCCGTGAGTCCACGATCTTGATCGTACCGTTTGCGTGCATGATTAGTGTCACGATTAAATCAGCGTCTGAATTAATGTCGAGCCGGTTGCTGTAAAATCCCCTTCCACACTCCTTGGCGAAGTCGAGTCTAGTCACTACAAAACTTTTACTAACTTGGCTGTGTGCCTTACGGGCCCACGTCGCCATTGGGTGGTACTAGGATCTTTTACTCCTCGGCCTTTACTGCGGGACTCGAACTCTCTTCTACTTGGGTTAAGCAATTTACTAACTCTAACATTAGGATCCGTTACCCGTTCACCCCAAAGTTGGATAAGCCATAGTTGATTACGTAGGATAGTATTTTGAATAGTACCCACATTGTCATTTGACTCCATTGAAACATCTTTGTTTTCGGATGGAAACCACGAGGCAGGTAAATGCGCCACCACGGTGGCCATTGGTGCCTCGGGATCACTGTTGTGCTAGCTGAGATGATGACCTATACGGGTTATCGGCGGCACCACTGAGTACACCGTCTGTCGAAGTGCGGGACTTTAACGGGGGAAGCGATGCCGTGCCATCGTCCACCTCTAATCTCGGGAATGACTCCACTACCGTCTGCACACGCTCATGGTGTTGGGTGACCATCGAGATGGCGAGTTCACGATCTGCCTATGCTGCTCACGACCGTCTTCGTGGAAGTATCGAGCGTTGGACACTTCCCTTTCGGGCACATTGCTATCGCATCCGATGTTGGTGCGGAGGATACTACTCTGCCTACTCCACCGTCACTCGAGCCCTTCCACCATCGGCCCGTCCTGCATCTTGATGGGTTGGACCGAGCTTACGAGCTCTTCGCCCGCAGCTGTACACTCGTCGGCACCTTCTGAGAACTCGGCGGCTGCTGCACCTTTGTCCTATCTAAGCGGCTACGGCGTTCTGCGATCTACCCGGCCGGGACCGTGATGCGCGGTGTTGGTTGGCGGTGGAGGCTACTCTCCGCGGTCCTCTTCGCCACGGCGTCGGGTTCTACACAGTATCCGCGGCCCCGAGGCTGGCGGCGTGGACTATCCGTTGCCTCACTATCGGTTGTCGGACTCACGACTACCTCCTGATACCTCCCAGGGGTGATGTAGTCTTAGCAATAGTATTAGATGCATTAGCGAAGCCTGCGCCTTTGATGACTTAGTCTATGTCTTGAACTACGTGTCTTGAACTCTATGTCCGACCCTTTTTGTAAGATGTGCCGACTACTATGGTATCATGGTGCCCTTTCATTATGCATGTTTCATCATAAATGATTCTTGTCTATACAAATTTCTCAATCTTTGAACTACCTGTATATATTAGCGGGATGGTTAGACCAGTGGTGGTAGTCGTGGCGACAATGCCCCCACCGCTTTGAGTACATGGCTGGTATGGTCAACAGCTCGAGATGAATCGCGGTTCATGGAGAATGTGATGGCTCAGTTCCTCGCCCCAATATGAGCGAGCAGCGGCTCAAGTGACTCTGCGAGGATTTCATGCGCCTCAACCCAAGCTGTGTACCGCAGCTCAACTCAGCCATTTGATCTTGATGGTAGCTCCGTGACATCACCTATGAGATGGAGTCTGCTGAAGTAGCCCCTGCCGCTATGTCACCTTTGCTTCCTTCTTTACGAAGGGACCCGCAGCTCAATGGTGGGACAGCCACGAGCGTACTCTGCCCGTTGGAACAATCATCACGGCGGACTTAAGCGCCTTCGTTCCGCTTCATTCCTCGGGGATCATGGGCGGGAAGAAGCGTGAATTCCACAACCTCACCGAGCAACAAAGCGCCGAGCTTATCGGCGGAGTTTACGGACTTATTCGCTATCTTTGAACAAGACATTCAAGCGATGCTCGCGAGCGAGGAGAAGTTCGTGATGGCCTTCAAGCGACATCAAGCTCGCACTTTTAGTGCGACTTTGCTGATTCGCCACCTTGGTGAACAAGGCCATCAATGTCGAAACTGGTCTGCGAGGAATACGAGCTCTCACGCGGTAGCCCGTGACCGGAGCTCATCTTGGGCCCGTCCTCATGACGCAAGATATGGATTCCCAGCGGCATGTACCGGCCGAATGCACCTGCCCCAAAGGCGGTCTTATCTGCACCTCGTGCGCCTCTTGCACCAACTAGGCAGCCAAGGCTTCGGCTCCACCACCCCAAGCTCTGTTCCTACTCCCAACAATGGCTTGTGGCGGTGTGGTCAGCAGGGCACCGTGCTGGGGAATGCAACCCGGCAGAATCATGGCCCTTCCATGGCGTGGAAACAACCAGCCCCGACAACAATGCCAAGTCATATGGTCATGTTCATGCCAACCACGTTGATCGAACAAAGCTCAAGACCAGCACTCTTTGTGATGGGTACACTCCTCGTAAATTCGATACCCGCATCCGTTTTATTTGATCTGAGGCATCACATTCATTCATGTCGAGAAGATTTTGCATTCATGCATGGCATTAAGCGAAGACATAGGCAACCGCTATTAGTACACACCCGGCGGGCCATGTGGGACCTCCATGATTTGCAACAACGTCCCGTTGAAATCGAAGGACTAAATTCCTTGTTTCTCCCATCGTCTGAAGTCTGTAGCATTGACCTCATTACGGTAATGAATTGGTTAAAGCGCATCACCTTCTATAGTTTGTGCCACTAAGACCGTCCATCTGCTACACCCTTGATGAAATAATAAGCTACAATGCTCGTCGGTTCAGAATGCGAGGCAAGGCTCTATGCATTGAATGCATTGAGCGCCGCACCACTCGAGGCATTGAAAACATTCCGTCGTCGTGACTTCCTCGGCGTCTTTCTGAAGAACTTCGAGGATTCCCCACGCTAGAGCATCAAATTCGTCATCGACTTGAAACCGAGCACCACTCCTATAGCCAAGCCACCTTACAAGATGCGCGCGCAGGCTCCTTGAGCTTAAGGAGAAATTGATAAATCCTTGAAGTGGTTTCATTACGCAAGTTGCTCTCCTTGGGAGCACCTTCTCTCTTTGTCAAGAAGAAAGATGGGACAAACCGATTGGTCGGGACTACCGTCCTATTAACCAAGCTACCATTGAGAATAAGTATCCTCTTCCTCGGATCAATGATCGTATGATCAAGCCCTGGTTAAATCGGTGTTCTCTAAACTTCGACTTGAGGTTGGGTTACCACAGATCCGTGTTAAGTAAAGAGGATATCCCAAAATGCCTTCATGACTCGTTATGGTTCATATGAGTACACCGTCATGTCTTTCGGCAACCAATGCTCCAGCCACCTTCTCTCGTGATGAACTATATATTCATGGATTACCTCGACAAGTTAAGTAAGTGGTTTATCTGGATGATATCCTTGTATATTCAAGAATGAAGAAGAGCATGATGAACATCTTAGTCTTGTCTTTGGAAAAACGAGAGCATCGACTATCGCCAAGTTCTCCAAATGTGAATTGGCTTCGAAGTAACCTATCTTGGACATGTCATCTCTAAGGATGGTATTGCGTTAACCACGAGCGAGTTCGAGGCTATTCTCGATTGGACTCCTCGAAGAATGTCAAGCAAGTCGGAAGTTTTCTCGGTCTGCTTGACTATTGCGTCGATTTGTGAGAACTTCTCCAAGATTGAGACCCTGACTAACCTATTGCATAAAGTCAAGTTCAATGGACGAGATAAATGTCGGGAAAGTTTCCGGGCACTCAAAGACAAGTTGACTTACGCTGATGCTAGCTCCTCGATACTAAGAAGGACTTCGTCATTCTTCTGCGCTTCCGTCAAGGATTAGGCTGTGTCCTAATGCAAGACCATAAAGTTATTGCTTATGCCTCTCGGCAATTCGCCCTCACGAAGAACTACCCGATTCACGACCTCGAGCTTCTTCTGTCATTCATGCCTTTGAAGCGATGGCGACAATACCTTCTCGTGTCGTTCGAGATCTTCTTGACCACCAAAGTCTGAAGTATCTGTTTACTCGGCGGAGACTGAACCTCCGTCGGCGAGATGGATGGAGATTATGCGAACTTTGACTTGGGTATTTCCTATACACGCGAGCAAGGCTAATGTAATGGCGATGCCTTGAGCACGCAAGTCTTCTTGCAACCACCTCGATTCACAAGGTTCAGCCCTCGCTTGTTGAAGAATTTGAAATGAACCTCCATATTGTTCCTCACGGTGCGCTCGCTCCCCCTCTAAGGAGTTTGCAAGATGAACCTCCATGTTGTTCCCGGGGTTCTCTCAATACAGTTCTTGACCAGATCTTGTGGACACCATCAAATGGATACGAAATGTGGCGATGAAGTCCACAAGATTAGCCGACCTCAAGAAGGAAAGCCCTCATTCTTCCTTGTTCGATGATGGCACCTTATTCTTCAAAAGGTAGCCTAGTAGTTCGAGTAAGAGGAAAACACGGATATGCCTCGAAGGTTATGAAAAAGCTCATGATCGCCTCTATGTATCCATCTGGTAGTACAAAGATGTACCAAGACATTAAATCGGAGATTACGGTGGTCTAACATGAAGCAAGACATTGCTAAGCTATGTTCTTGAGTGTGGCGTTGCCGTCGTATCAAGCGAGAACATCAAAGGCTCTGGAACTGCAACCTATCTCTATTCTGAATGGAAATGGGACCATGTTGAAATGGACTTCGTCCTTTGGATTTCCCAAATCACAAAAGGTAATGATGCTATTCTTGTCGTCATTGCCGGCTTTCTAAATTCGCATTTTACGGCTCAAGAAGCGATCCTTGCTAGTCGGTGGCAAACCTCTACATGTCGAGTGTCTCGCTTCACGGTATTCCATTGGTAATCAGTTCGGACCGTGGCAGCTTATTCACTTCAAGATTACGGTCAAGTTTCCAAGAAGCTATGGGCACTCATCTATCTTTCCTTGCGCTTTTCATCCTCGATCGCAAGGGCAGGTTGAGCGTGTCAACCAAGTTCTCGAAGACATGCTTGAGCTTGTGTTATTTCCCCGACAAGAAATGGGAAATCTCTCCGTATCTGAGTTCTCTTATAATAATAGCTATCAAGCTAGTGCGAAGATGGCCCCCTTGAAGTGTTATATGGGCGAAAGTGCGAACCCTCTGAACTGATCGGCGGGAAGCGTCCTCTTGGTCGGATATTATCCAACATGCGAAGAACAAGTCCGCATTATTGCGAGATTCTCAAAACTGCTCGATCCGCCAAAAGTAATTATGACCGTAAACATAAGGACATGGTCTATCAACTTTGGCGAAAAACTTATCTTGAGTCACACCAATGAAGGTGCTCACCGGCAGGATCAAGGAAATAGCTCCTCGCTATATTGGCCCATTCACTATTCTCGAAAGGCGTGGAAAAGTGGCATATCAGCTGGAGCTTCGCCGATCCTTTCTCGGGTTCATGATGTGTTCCATGTATCACAGCTCCGCTGCTGCAAGGACCCAATCCGAGTGGATCATGAAGTGCTCGGTGCAAGGACCTTTCCTATAAGGAGCATCGGTCCGCATTCTCGACCAAGCGAGCGCCGCCCAGCGTCGAGAAGGCGATCAAGTTCCTCAAAGTTCATGGTCGCACCATTACGAAGATGAAGCCACTTGGGAGCGTGAGGATAAATGCTGCGTGAAGAATACCCGCTGTTTTCTTCTACCTCCTAAATCTCGGGGCGAGATTTCTTGTAGTGGAGGAGATTTATAGCTGGATAATTAGGCTCTGATAAACTCTCTAATGATGCCATGTCATCTTTGATTTCTGTTGCTAATCTTTCATTAGTTCAAAACCGGTCCAAAAAAATCAAATCAATCAAAATTCAAAATATGGCAAACAACAAAAGTTTTCAAGCGTCAAAACAAAAATGTTAAGGCGGTGCCAAATATTGCAATAGTAATTATGGTGAAGTAAACACATTTTTAGGAAATGCCTAGTACTTTGAAATGAAATAAAACAAACAGAAATAAACAAAAGGAAAAAGTGAAAGTAAAACAAAAACCCAAAACCCCACAGGCCAGCGGCCTAGCTAGCTAACCGGCATTTTAGCCCATCGGCGGACAGCCGCCTCCCATGTCGCCTCCTTCCTGTTCCCCGACCGGGTCGGAAGCGGTAATCCGTCGCACCCTCTCTTGGCGGCAGCGAGATAAAACCGCCTCGCGCCTCCTCGGTCCCTCCTCCCATCGCCCCCCTCCCCTCGGTCCTGCGCTCCCCTCGATCCACGCGCCCTCCTCCGCGTTCCCCTGCCTTGAACACGCCGCCATGACCCGCCCGCATGAATCCGGCCAGCCTCGCCTCGCCGCTTTGCGTGTCCGCGCGCCTCCATCGTCTTCCTCATCCACAGGCCTCGGTGCAGGCGGAAGGCAATCACCGGATCCCCTTAGCCTCATCTCCGTGACGCGTTCTTCACCAACTCTGGCGACACCTGCTTTACTAAAGCGCCACCGGCCTTCGTGCGTGCCGCTAGGTGAGCTGCCTCCCTCCTCCGCCCTCTAGCTCCCCTAGCTCGCGCGGTAACTAGCTCTCGTCGTGCCGGGGCTCCGTCGCCCGTGGTGCACCTCATTGCCGTAGCCACCGCCGCCGTCACGCTTCTTGAACCCACCGTTGTACTCTGGGGTTCCTAGGACCGCAGCGCGGTGCATGCTCTCTCCGTGCCTCCTAACGTCCCGTTGGTGCCGAGCGTCTGCCCCTTCTTCGTCGTCGGCGTGCCTCCGATGACCAAATGGTCACGGGCAATGCCGTTGCGTTCGCCGCCTCGCGTATCTTCGCTGCCTTCCCTTTCTTCGCAAACATGAGGCCTCGCCGTTTCCTCCAGCGCGACTCGGCGTCCGCCCGATGAACTTCGCGGCGCTGATCCGATCACCTGCGCCACCATCACCACCGTTGAATGGCGAAGCCTGGCGTAGCTCTCGAGCTTCGGCAAACGGTGCCACATGGCGTTCCGGCCACCTCTCGGCAGCGCCGCCCGCGTTTTGCCTCGGCAGCGTCGTCGGTGCCGTCCATCGGCGTGGCTAAGCGGGCCCTCCTGAGTCCTTGCTGTGGGCCCAGCCCAGCCCGTTGACCAAGTCACTTGTTGGCGTGGCGACCTCGCCTTGACATGCGGGCCCATCAATAAAACAAATAAAACAAATAGATAAACTGCTAATTAATTAAATAAATTAATTAAACCTAATCTCTCATTGACTCTGGGCCCTACGCTAATTAACCCATTTAATTAGTTTCAAAACTCTGTTAATGCCGTGACAATGACATGTAGGTCCCCTGGACCCACATGCAATTTGGTTGAGTCAACCGACCGATTGACCTCTTGACATCACTCGGATGTCATGCCTCGTCATCGCCTGCTTGTTTTGGATAATGTTGGAATTAAATAAATAATTAAAATCGAGAAAATGATTTAAATTTTGAAAATCATATCTTTTAATCCGTAACTTCGGATGAAAATACTTTCTACATGAAAGTTGCTCGAACAACGAGGCGAATCCGGATCACAGCCCGTTAAATCATACGCATCCTAGCATAGCAAACCGCAACTTTCCCCTCCGGTTCACCGTCAGCGAAACACGGGAATACTTTCCGGATGTTTTCCCCTTCGTCGGTATCACCTACTACGCGATTAGGCACACCTAGCATCGTTACTTGTCTTGTCATGCATCGATATGCATTTTGCATAGTATTCATTGTTTCTTCCCCTCTTCTCTCCGATAGACTACGAGACCGGCTGCTGCTTTGCCCGATGCGACTCGGAGTTGCGACCCTCTCTCTTGCGGGCAATCGAGGCAAGCCCCCCTTGATCACGGATATCGCCTATTCTCCTCTATCTGCTTGCATTAGAGTAGTGTAGCATATTCTTTTCCGTTAATCCTATTCGATGCATAGCGACATTGTTGCTACATCTGTTGATACCTTACGCAATCCTAAATACTTAGTATAGGATGCTAGTTTATCATCATTGGCCCTACATTCTTGTCGATCGCCTTGCTATACTATTGGGCGTGATCACTCGGGAGGTGATCACGGGTATATACTATACATACATACATACTATAGATGGTGACTAAAGTCGGGTCCGCTCGAAGAGTACCGCAGTGATGATTCCGGTTGGGAAATTTGAGGACCTTTGTCGGCGGCCCTCTGTGTGGATCTTTGTGTCGGGCGGGGCAGGTTGAGACCGCCTAGGTGAGAGGTGGGCTGTGCAGTCGGCGTCATGATTGCTTCATAATAACGCTCTTGAGATCTTGGTATTTGATCTGAGTGCGGCCATTTGGTCTATCGCACTAACCATCTCGCGGGATTAGTTATGGGTATCCGGCGTTGTGGTATCGGCAACCTTCTTGGCGTCGGCGGCAGGCGGCGTAGCGCGGTTAATTTGAGCGCCACTAGGCTGAGTGCGCTTCCGGCCGCCCTATAGCGTCTTGGTGTGCAATGGGCGATGGGCGGACCCTGGCGCATAGGTTTAGGCGGCGGGCTGACCTCTCTGTTGTGCCTAGGTGGGGCTGCGGCGTGTTGATCTTAGGGCGGGCATGACCGGAAAGTGTGTCGGCCAAATGGGATCGGCGTGTTGGGTTATGTGGTGCACCCTGCGGTGATTTATCTATTGAATAGCCATGTCCCTCGGTAAAAGGCGACCGAGTTGTACATTGACCTTATGACAACTAGAGCTGGATACTTAATAAAACACACCCTTCCAAGTGCGGATACAACCGGTGATCGCTCTTTAAGAGCGGCGAGGAGAGATCGCCGGGTAGGATTATGCTATGCGATGCTCTTGGAGATGCTACTTGGAGATGCTACTTGGAGGACTTCAATCTCTCTTTTGCTACAGGCGGAGAGGCTGCGAGCGTAGTCTTGACGAGATTAGCTATCCCCTCTTATTACGGCATTCTGCGATTCGATCCTTGATATGGCCCTTTACACATATACACATGCATATGTAGTGTAGCTCTTTGCGAGTACTTTGGATGAGTACTCACGGTTGCTTTCTCCCCTTTTCCCTTTTCCTTCTACGGTTATCGCAACAGGATGTTGGAACCAGGGCGAGCGCCACCGTCGGCGGCGACTACTACCTGGAGGTGCCTACTACTACGTGCAGCCGGCGGCGACGAGAGTAGTTAGGAGGATCGAGCGAGGAGGCTGCGCCTCTTCGTCTGTAT
>JAHHZJ010007001.1:0-12815 GCA_021437245.1 Aegilops speltoides | reverse complement strand
AAACCATGGGGATAGTTAATCGTGAAAATCGCCGGACCCAAAACGGGCCGTAATCGTGAGTAACAGCATGAACGGGCAGAATTGGCCAAAATCATGAAGTGTTGATGACCGACACGAAGCGCATTCGGGGTTCGCCAATGTGGAAATCACCCAAGACCCCAAACAAAGGAGTAATAGTCCACGTAAACGGCCGTGAATCGCGTAACTGCGAAAGTGTTGATGACCGACAAGTAAGCGCACTCGGGATCGCTAATCGTGAAATGTCGGCGGGCCCAAACGCCGTAATCGTGAGTATAGACCATGATAACGGCCGAATCGCCACAACCACGAGGGTCGATGACCGAAGCGTAATACGCACACCGTGGTTCGTTAGTAGTGGAAATCACCCGAGAACCCAAAACACCTGATTATAGTCCACACAACGGGCTAGAATCGCCAAAACCGCGAGGGTTGACGACCGCACCAGAAGCGCACCCCGGTTCGCAGTAGTAGGAATCGCCCAAGAACCCAAAACAAAGGATTTAAAATCCACAAAACGGGCTGCACCGGCCAAACCGCGAAAAGTCATGATCGACACGAAGCGCATCTTGGGTTCGCCAATTGTGGAAATCACCCAAGACCCCAAAACAAGTGAGTAATAGTCCACAAAACGAGCCAGTAGTCGCCAAAATCGCGAAAGTGTTGATACGACGATGTAAGCGCACTCGATCAGATCGTGAAAATGCGCCGGACCCAAAATGGGCCAGAATCGTGAGTAATGATCATGAAACGGGCCGAATTGGCCAAAATCGCGAAAAGTGACGCATCGACACGAAGCGCATCTTGGGGTTCGGGAATTGTGGAAATTACCCAAGACCCAAAACAAAGGAGTAATAGTCCACAAACGGCCAGAATCCCAAGTAACCGCGAAAAGTTGACGATCAAGCGTGCAAGCGCACTCGGGATCGCTAATCGAAGGAAATCACAAGGCCCAAAACGGGCTGAATCGTGAGTAATAGACCATGAACGGGCCGAACCACAAACTACGAGGGTTGACGATCACCTGCATAGCACATTACCCGTGTTCGTTAGTAGTGGAAATCACCCGAGAACCCAAAACAGGATTAATAGTCCACAAACGGGCTAGAATCGCCAAATCGCGAGGGTTGACGCATCGACCCGCAGCGCACCCCGGTTCGTTCAGTAGTGGAAATCGCCCAAGAACCCAAAACAAAGGATTTATAGTCCACAAACGGGCCGTACTGGCTAAAATCGATGAAGTGTTGACGACCGACACGTAAGCGCACCTTGGGTTCGCCAATTGTGGTAATCACCCAAGACCCCAAAGCAAGGAGTAATAGTCCATGAATGGGCCGTAATCGCCAAACCGCGAAAAGTGTTGAGACCGACGAAGCAAGCGCACTCGGGATTGTTAACGTGAAAATCGTCAAGGGACCCAAAACGATCCGAGATCGTGAGTAATAGATCTACGAGGGCTGGATGATCCGACCAGAAAGCACACCGGTTCGTAGTAGTGGAAATCACCCGAGAACCCAAAACAGTGATTAATAGTCCACAAAACGGGCTAGAATCGCCAAAATCGCGAGGGTTGATGACCGACCAAGCGCACCCCGGTTAGTAGTGGAAATCGCCCAAGAACCCAAAACAGTGATTTATAGTCCACAAACGGGCTGAATGGCACAAAATCATGAAAGTGTTGATGACCGACACGTAAGCATACCTTGTTCACATCAGGAAATCACCCATGTCCCCAAAACAAAGGAGTAATAGTCCATGAAAACGGGCCGTAACCGGCAGAACCGCGAAAAGGTTGATGATCGCATAAGTAAGCGCAGACCGGGATCGCTAATCGCGTCAAATGGGCCCAAAACGGGCCGAATCGTGAGTACAGACCATGAAACGGGCCAGTAATCGCCAAAACTACGAGGCTGATGACCGACCAGAGCGCACACCGTGTGTTCGTTAGTAGGAAATCACCCGAGAACCCAAAATAGTGATTATAGTCCACAAACGGCTAGAATCGCCAAAATCGCGAGGGTTGACGATCACCAGAACACCTCGGTTCGTTAAGTAGTGGAAATCGTCCAAGAACCAAACACAGGATTTATAGTCCACAAACGGGCTGACTGGCCAAATCATGAAAGGTTGACGATCGACACGAAGCGCATTTTGGGTTCGCTAATTGTGGAAATCTCACCAAGACCCCAAAACAGTGGAGTAATAGTCCACTTAAACGAGCCGTAGTCGCCAAACTCGCGCAGTGTTGATGACGGACAGTAAGCGCACTCATGGGGAAGATAGCATCGTGAAAATCGCCGACCCAAAACGGGCCGTAATCGTGAGTAATGTATCATGAAACGCCGCACTGGCCAAAATCATGAAGTGTTGACGATCGGACACGCGCAGCGCATTTTGGGGTTCACAATTGTGGAAATCACCCAAGACCCCAAAACAGGAGTAATATTCACTAAACGGGCTGTAATCGTAACCGCGAAAAGTTGATGATCGACAAGTAAGCGCACTCGGGATCGCTAATCGTGAATACGCGGGCCCAAACGGCCGAATCGTGAGTAATAGACTATGAAATGGGCCGTTAATCGCCAAAACTACGAGGGTCGACCGATCGACCAGAAAGCGCACACCGTGGTTCGTTAGTAGTGGAAATCACCCGAGAACCCAAAACACCGATTAATAGTCCACAAACGGGCTAGAATCGCCAAAATCCGAGGGTTGACGCATCGACCAGAAGCGCACTCCCGGTTCGTTAGTAGTGGAAATCGCCCAAGAACCCAAAACAAAGGATTTAAAATCCACAAACGGGCCGAATCGCCAAAATCATGAAAGTGTTGATGATCGACACGTAAGCGCACTTTGGTTCGCCAATTGTGGAAATTCACCCAAGACCCCAAAACAAAGGAGTAATAGTCCACTAAACGAGCCGTAGATCGCCAAAATCGCGAAAAGTTGATGACGGACATGTAAGCGCATCTCGATCAGTTAATCGTGAAAATCGCCCGGACCCAAAAAGGCCGTAATCGTGAGTCAGATCATGAACGGCCGAATCGCCAAAATCGCGAAAAGTTGATGACCGACACGTATACATACCTTGGGTTCGCAATTGTGGAAATCACCCAAGACCCCAAAACAGTGAGTAACAGTCCACTAAACGGGCTGTAATCAAGTAACCGCGAGGTTGATGACCGACAAGTAAGCGCACTCGGGATCGCTAATCGTGAAAATGCACGCGGCCCAAAACGGCCGTAATCGTGAGTAATAGACCATGAAACGGGCCAGAATCGGCCAAAACTACGAGGGTTGATGACCGACCCATAAGCGCACACCGGGGTTCGTTAGTAGTGGAAATCACTCCGAGAACCCAAAACAGTGATTAATAGTCCACAAAACGGGCTAGAATCGGCCAAAACTGCGAGGGTTGATGACCGACCGCAGCACCCCGGGTTCGTTAGTAGGTGAATCGCCCAAGAACCCAAAACAAAGGATTTATAGTCCACAAACGGGCCGCACTGGCCAAAATCAACGCGAAAGTGTTGATGATCGACACGTAAGCGCACTTTGTTCGCTAATTGTGGAAATCACCCAAGACCCCAAAACAAGTGAGTAATAGTCCATAAACGAGCGTAATCGCCAAACCGCGAAAGTGTTGATGACGGATGCAGCGCACACTCGATCGCGCATCGTAGAAAATCGCCCGGACCCAAAAGGGCGTAATCGTGAGTAATAGTATCATGAAACGGGCTGATTGGCCAAAATCATGAAGTGTTGACGATCGACACGTAAGAATACCTTTGGGGTTCGCCAATTGTGGAAATCACCCAAGACCCCAAAATAAAGGAGTAATAGTCCACTTAAACGGGCCGAGATCCGCAGTAATCGCGAAAGTGTTGACACCGCAAGGTAAGCGCACTCGGGATCGCTAATCGTGAAAATCGCCGCGGCCCAAACGGGCCGTAATCGTGAGTAATAGACTATGAACGGGCCAGAATCGCCAAACTACGAGGGCTGACGATCGATCAGAAGCGCACAATTGGTTCGTTAGCAGTGGAAATCACCCGAGAACCCAAAACAAAGGATTAATAGTCCACAAAACGGGCTAGAATTGGCCAAATCGCGAGGGTTGACGACGAACCAGAAGCAGCACTACCGGGTTCAAGTAGTAGGAAATCGCCCAAGAACCCAAAACAGTGATTTATAGTCCACAAACGGGCCGAATTCGCCCAAATCGCGAAGTGTGACGATCACACGTAGCGCACTCTTGGGTTCGCCAATCAGGAAATCACCCAAGACCCCAAAACAGTGAGTAATAGTCCACGAACGAGCCGTAGTCGCCAAAACTGCAAGTGTTGACGACGGACGTGTAAGCGCACCATGGGGATAGTTAATCGTGAAAAATCGCCCGACCCAAACGGGCCGTAATCGTGAGTAATAGACCACGAAACGGGCCGAACCGCCAAAATCGCGAGTCTTGACGACCGACACGAAGCGCATTCTGGGGTTCGCCAATTGTGGAAATCACCCAAGACCCCAAAACAGGAGTAATAGTCCACGTAAACGGGCCAGAATCGCGTAACCGCGAGTGTTGATGACCGACAAGTAAGCGACTTCGGGATCGCTAATCGTGAAAATCGCGGCGGCCCAAACGGCCGTAATCGTGAGTAATAGACCATGAAACGGGCCGTAATCGCCAAAACTACCAGGGCCGATGACCGACCAGAAGCGCACACCGTGGTTCGTTAGTGGAAATCACCCGAGAACCCAAAACAAAGGATTAATAGTCCACAAACGGGCTAGAATCGCCAAAACCGCGAGGGTTGATGACCACCCGAAGCGCACTCCCGGTTCGTTAGTAGGGAAATCGCCCAAGAACCCAAAACAGTGATTTAAAATCCACAAACGGGCCAAAATTGGCCAAACTCGCGAAGTGTTGATGACCGACACGAAGCGCATTCTTGGTTCGCTAATTGTGGAAATCACCCAAGACCCCAAAACAAAGGAGTAATAGTCCACGAACGAGCCGTAGTCGCCAAAACCGCGAGTGTTGATGATGGACAGTAAGCGCACCTCGATCGTTAATCGCGAAAATTCGCCCGACCCAAAACGGGCCGTAATCGTGAGTAATGTATCATCAAACGGCAGTAATCGCCAAAATCGCGAAAAGTTGATGATCGACACGAAAAGCGCATTTTGGGTTCCAATTGTGGAAATCACCCAAGACCCCAAAACAAAGGAGTAATAGTCCACAAACGGAGCCGTAGTCGCCAAAATCGCAAGTGTTGATGACGATGTAAGCGCACTCATGGGGATAGTTAATCGTGAAAATCGCCGGACCCAAAACGGCCGTAATCGTGAGTACCGCATTCACGAAACGGGCTGACCACAAAATCGCGAAAGGATGACCGACACGAAGCGTACTGGGTTCGCCAATTGTGGAAATCACCCAAGACCCCAAAACAAAGCGGAGTAATAGTCCACGCAAACGGGCCGTAAATCGGCGTAACCGCGAAAGTGTTGATGCATCACGAAGCTAAGCGCACCCTCGGGATCGCTAATCGTGAAAATCACGCGGCCCAAAACGGCCGTAATCGTGAGTACAGACCATGAAACGGGCCGTAATCGCCAAAACTACGAGGCCGATGACCACCGTGCAGCGCACACCAGGTTCGTTAGTAGTGGAAATCACCGAGAACCCAAAACATCGACATTAGTCCACAAAACCGCTAGAATCGCCAAAACTCAGGGTTGATGACCCACCAGAAGCGCACCGGGTTCGTTAGTAGGAAATCGCCCAAGAACCCAAAACAAAGTGATTTAAAATTCACAAACGGGCTGCACTCGCCAAAATCGAAAGTGTTGAGTGAATACGACACGAAGCGCATTTTGCGTTCGCCAATTGTGGAAATCACCCAAGACCCCAAAAATAAAGGAGTAATAGTCCACAAACGAGCCGTAGTCGCCAAAACTGCGAAAAGTGATGACGACGACAGTAAGCGCATACCGTGATCGCATCGTGAAAACGCCCGACCCAAAAAGGGCCGTAATCGTGAGTAATGCATCATGAAACGCCGCACTAAGGCCAAATCGCGAAAGTGTTGACGATCGACACGTAAGCGCATTTTCGGGTTCGCCAATTGTGGAAATCACCCAAGACCCCAAAACAAAGGAGTAATAGTCCACTAAACGGGCCAAAATCGGGCGCGTAACCGCGAAAAATTGATGACGACGAAGGCAGCGCACTTCGGGATCGCTAATCGTGAAAATCAGCCGCGGCCCAAACGGCCAGTAATCGTGAGTATAGACCATGAAACGGGCCAATCGCCAAAACTACGAGGGCTGACGATCAACCGTAAGCGCACACCGGTTCGTTAGTAGGAAATCACCCGAGAACCAAAAACAGTGATTAATAGTCCACAAACGGGCAGAATCGCCAAAATCACAGGGTTGACGATCGACCAGCAGCACACTCGGTTCGTTAGAGTGGAAATCGCCCAAGAACCCAAAACAAAGGATTTAAAACCACAAACGGGCCAGAATTGCCAAAATCATGAAAAGTTGATGACCGACACGTAAGCGCATTTTGGGTTCACCAATTGTGGAAATCACCCAAGACCCCAAAACAAAGGAGTAATAGTCCACAAACGAGCGCAGTCGCCAAAATCGCGAAAAGTTGACGATGGACAGTAAGCGCACTTCGATCAGCATCGTGAAAATCGCCCGACCCAAACGGCCGTAATCGTGAGTAATGCACTCATGAAACGGGCCAGCATCGCCAAATCACGAAAGTGTTGGACATCGGCATCGTGAAGCGCATTTGGGGTTCGCTAACCAGGAAATCACCCAAGACCCCAAAAAAAGGAGTAATAGTCCACTTAAACGAGCCGCCAGTCGCCCAAATCGTAAGCAAGGTGTTGATGACGATGTAAGCGCACCATGGGGATAGTTATCGTGAAAATCGCCGACCCCAAAACGGGCCAGAATCGTGAGTAAGCAGTATCATGAAACGGGCCAGCATTGGCCAAAATCGCGAAAAGTGTGACGACCGACACGTAAGCGCATTTTGGGTTCGCCAATGTGGAAATCACCCAAGACCCCAAAACAGGAGTAATAGTCCACGAAACGGGCCGAATTCCGGTAACCGCGAAAGTGTCGGCTGATCACAAGTAAGCGCACTGGGATCGCTAATCGTGAAAACGCGGCCCAAACGGCCGTAATCGTGAGTAATAGACCATGAAACGGGCAGAATCGCCAAAACTACGAGGGGTCGATGTAATCGACCAGAAAGCACACCGTGGTTCGTTAGTAGTGGAAATCACCCGAGAACCCAAAACATCGATTAATAGTCCACAAACGGGCCAGAATCGCCAAAATCGCGAGGGTTGATGACCGACCAGCAGCGCACCTCGGTTCGCAGTAGGAAATCGCCCAAGAACCCAAAACAGGATTTAAATCCACAAACGGGCCGAATCGGCCAAAATCATGCAGTGTTGACGCATCGACACGAAGCGCATTTTGGGTTCGCCAATTGTGGAAATCACCCAAGACCCCAAAAAGTGAGTAATAGTTCACAAACGAGCCGTAGTCGCCAAATCGCGAAGTGTTGATGACGCCGTAAGCGCACATGGGGATTCAGTTAATCGTGAAAATCGCCCGGACCCAAAAGGGCCGTAATCGTGAGTAACAGTATCATGAAACGCGCTGCATCTGGCCAAATCGCGAAAGTGTTGATGACCGACACGAAGCGCATTTTGGGTTCGCAATCAGGAAATCACCCAAGACCCCAAAACAAGGAGTAATAGTCCACTGAAACGGGCCAAAATCGGGCGTAACCGCGAAAGTGTTGATGCATCGGAAGCGAAGCGCACTTCGGGATCGCTAATCGTGAAAACATCGCCGGGCCCAAACGGGCCGTAATCGTGGAGTACAGACCATGAAACGGGCAGAATCGCCAAAACTACGAAGGCTGATCGACCACCCGTAAGCGCACACCAGGTTCGTTAGTAGGAAATCACCCGAGAACCAAAACAAAGGATTAATAGTCCACAAAACGGGCTAGAATCGCCAAAATCGCGAGGGTTGACGACCGAATTCGCAGCGCACTCCGGTTCGTTAGTAGTGGAAATCGCCCAAGAACCAAAACAAAGGATTTAAAATCCACAAACGGCCTGAATGGCAACAAAATCGCGAAAGTGTCGATGATCGACACGTAAGCGCATTTTGGGTTCGCTACATTGTGGAAATCACCCAAGACCCCAAAACAAAGGAGTAATAGTCCACGAACGCAGCCGTAGTTTGCCAAAATCGCGAAAGTGTTGATGGATGGACAAGCACACTCGATCGCGATCGTGAAAATCGCCCGACCCAAACGGCTTAATCGTGAGTAATGCAGACCATGAAACGCTGCAGACCGCCAAAATCATGAAGTGTTGATGATCGTATAACGCAGCGCATCTTTTGGTTCGCTAATTGTGGAAATCACCCAAGACCCCAAAATCAGTGAGTAATAGTCCACGCAACGAGCGAGAGCCTGCCAAAATCGCAAGTGTTGATGACGGAGAGGTAAGCGCACTATGGGGATAGTTATCGGAAAATCGCTTCGGACCCAAAACGGGCCAGAATCGTGAGTACAGCATTCACGAAACGGGGCTTAATTGGCCAAACTGCGAAAGTGTTGACGACCGACACGTAAGCGCATTTTGGGTTCGCCAATAGTGGAAATCACCCAAGACCCCAAAACAAAGGAGTAATAGTCCACGCAAACGGGCTTAGATCGGCAGTAATCATGAAAAGTTGATGATCACAAGCAGCGCAGCGACTCGGGATCGCATCTGTAAATCGGCCGTGGCCCAAAACGGCCAGTGAATCGTGAGTATAGACTATGAAACGGGCCGAATCGCCAAAACTACGAGGGTCGATGACCGCACCAGAAGCGCACACCTGTGGTTCTTTAGTGGAAATCACCCGAGAACCCAAAACACCGATTAATAGTCCACAAACGGGCTAGAATCGCCAAAATCGCGAGAAGGATGACGATCACCCGTAGCGCACTCTGTTCGTTAGTAGGAAATCGCCCAAGAACCCAAAAACAGTGATTTAAAATTCCACAAAACGGGCTG
The DNA here is from genome assembly GCA_021437245.1 of Aegilops speltoides. Lineage (NCBI taxonomy): Eukaryota > Viridiplantae > Streptophyta > Magnoliopsida > Poales > Poaceae > Aegilops > Aegilops speltoides. Next base: position 3,687 of record JAHHZJ010007001.1, on the reverse strand, counting down.
AATGGCACAAATCATGAAGTGTCAATGCATCGACACGTAAGCGCATTTTGGGTTCGCCAATTGTGGAAATCACTCAAGACCCCAAAACAAAGGAGTAATAGTCCACTAAACGCAGCCGAAGTCGCCAAAATCGCGAAAAGTTGATGACGGACAGGTAAGCGCACCTCGTGATCGTGCATCGTGGAAAATCGCCCGACCCAAAAAAGGGCCGTAATCGTGAGTACACGCATGGCATGAAACGGGCCAGAATTGGCCAAATCGCGAAAAGGATGACGATCGACACGTAAGCGCATTTTGGGGTTCGCCATGTGTGAAATTACCCAAGACCCCAAAAAAGTGAGTAATAGTCTACTTAAACGGGCCAAAATCCGCGTAACCGCGAAAAGTGTGATGATCGACTGGCAAGCGCACTCGGGATCGCTAATCGTGAAAATCACCGCGGCCCAAACGGGCCGTAATCGTGAGTAATAGACCATGAACGGGCTCAATCGCAAAACCTACGAGGGTCGACGACCGACCAGAAAGACACCAGGTTCGCAGTAGTGGAAATCACCCGAGAACCAAAACACAGTGATATAGTCCACAAACGGGCTAGAATCGCCAAAAATCGCGAGGGTTGACGATCCACCAGTGAAGCGCACTCCGGTTCGCGAGTAGTGGAAATCGCCCAAGAACCCAAAAAAAGGATTTAAAATCCACAAACGGGCCGAATCACAAAATCATGAGTGTTGTCGACGATCGATTAACGGCAGCCGCACTTTGTTCGCTAATTGTGGAAATCACCCAAGACCCCAAATGTTGGAGTAATAGTCCACCAAACGAGCCGCAGTCGCCAAAATCCGAAAAAGTTGATGATGGACAGTAAGCGCACTCGATCGCATCGTGAAAATCGCCCGGGACCCAAAACGGCCGTAATCGTGAGTAACAGATCATGAAACGGGCCGCAATCGCTAAAATCGCGAGTGTTGACGATCGACACGAAGCGCATTTTGGGGTTCGCCAATCAGGAAATCACCCAAGACCCCAAAACAAAGGAGTAATAGTCCACGTAAACGAGCCGTAGTCGCCAAAACCGCAAGTGTTGATGACGGAGAGGTAAGCGCATCTCGGGGATAGCGATCAGGAATGCCGACCCAAAACGGGCCGTAATCGTGAGTAACAAACCATGAAACGGGCTGATTCGCCAAAATCAAAAGGTTGACGACCGGCACGAAGCGCATTTGGGGTTCACACCAGGAAATCACCCAAGACCCCAAAACAAGGAGTAATAGTTCACAAACGGGCCGAATCGCGTAACCGCGAAAAGTTGATGATCAAGGCAAGCGCACTCGGGATCGCTAATCGTGAAAATCGCCGCGGGCCCAAACGGGCGTAATCGTGAGTAATAGACCATGAACGGGCCGAATCGCCAAAACTACGAGGGCCGGCGATCGCACCAGAAGCGCACACCAGGTTCGCCAAGTAGTGGAAATTACCCAAGACCCCAAAACAAAGAGTAATAGTTCACGAACGGCCAGAATCCGGCAGTAACTGAAAAGTTATGACGACAAGTAAGCGCACTCGGGATCGCTAATCGTGAAAATGCCGCGGCCCAAACGGGCCGTAATCGAGTAATAGATCATGAACGGCCAGAATCGCCAAAACTACGAGGGCTGACGACCGACCAGAAAGCACACCGTGGTTCGCAGGAAATCACCCCAGAACCCAAAACACTCATTAATAGTCCACAAACGGGCTAGAATCGCCAAAACCGAGAGGTTGACGACCACCAGAAGCGCACCTCGGTTCGTTAGTAGTGGAAATCGCCCAAGAACCCAAAACAAAGTGATTTAAAATCCACAAACGGGCCGCACTGGCCAAAATCGCAGTGCGTTGATGACCGACACGAAGCGCATCTTGCTCACACCAGGAAATCACCCAAGACCCCAAAACAGCGAGTAATAGTTCACTAAACGAGCGTAGTCGCCAAAATCGCGAAAGTGTTGATGACGGACAGGTAAGCGCACTCGATCGTTAATCGTGAAAATCGCCCCGACCCAAAAAGGCCGTAATCGTGAGTAACGCATCATGAAACGGGCTGCACCGGCCAAAACCATGAAGTGTTGATGACCGACACGTAAGCGCATTTTGGGTTCACATCAGGAAATCACCCAAGACCCAAACAAAGGAGTAATAGTCCACTGAACGGGCAAAATCGGGCGTAACCGCCGAAAAGTTGATGATCAAAGCGGCAAGCCGCGACTTCGGGATCGCTAATCGTGAAAATCATCCGCGGCCCAAAACGGGCCGTAATCGTGAGTAATAGATCATGAAACGGCCTTTAATCGCCAAAACTACGCAGGGCCGGACGATCAATTCAAGAAGTTACATTACCGTGTTCGTTAGGTGGAAATCACCCGAGAACCCAAAACAGTGATTAATAGTCCACAAACGGGCTAGAATCGCCAAAACCGCGAGGGTTGATGATCGACCCGAAGCGCACATCGGTTCGTTAGAGGGAAATCGCCCAAGAACCCAAAACAGTGATTTAAAATCCACAAAACGGGCTGCACTGGCCAAAATCACGAAAAGTCGATGATCGACACGTAAGCGCATCTTGGGTTCGCTAATTGTGGAAATCACCCAAGACCCCAAAACAAAGGAGTAATAGTCTACTTAACGCAGCTGTAGTCGCCAAAACCGCGAAAGTGTTGATGATGGACAGTAAGCTTCGAACAAGACCGCGAATCGAAAATCGCCCGACCCAAACGGGCCGTAATCGTGAGTACTGTATCATGAAACGGGCGACCGCCAAACTCGCGAAAAGTTGACGACCGACACGTGAAGCGCCTCGTTCACAATTGTGAAATTACCCAAGACCCCAAAACAAAGTGAGAAATCAGTCCACTTAAACGGAAGCGTAGTCGCCAAACCGCAAGTGTTGATGACTTGACGTAAGCGCACTATGGGGATACATTAATCGTGAAAATCGCCGACCCAAAACGGGCCGTAATCGTGAGTAACAGATCATGAAACGGGCTGCACTGGCCAAAATCGCGAAAAGTTGACGACTCGACACGTAAGCGCATTTTGGGAGCCAATGTGTAAATTACCCAAGACTCCAAAACAAAGGAGTAATAGTTCACAAACGGGCCGAATCCGGCGTAACCGCTGAAAGTTGATGACCGACAAGTAAGCAGCACTCGATCGCTAATCGTGAAATGGCCGCGGCCCAAACGCGCCGTAATCGTGAGTAATAGACTATGAAACGGGCCGTAATCGCCAAAACCACGAGGGTCGATGACCGACCCGTAAGCGCACACCGTGGTTCGCAGTAGTAGGAAATCACCCGAGAACCCAAAACACCAGATTAATAGTTCACAAAACGGGCTAGAATCGCCAAAATCGCGTAGGGTTGACGATCACCCGTAAGCGCAATTCTGAGTTCGTTAGTAGTGGAAATCGCCCAAGAACCCAAAACAGTGATTTAAATCCACAAACGGGCTGCATCGCCAAATCATGAAAGTGTTGACGACCGACACGTAAGCGCATTCTTGGTTCACAATTAATTGGAAATCACCCAAGACCCCAAAACAAAGGAGTAATAGTTCACTAAACGCAGCCGAGTCAAAAATCCGGAAAAGGTTTGACCACCGAAGCCCCTGGGGCCAATTGTGGAAATACCCAAGACCCCAAAATAGGTAATAG
>JAHHZJ010006997.1:0-10842 GCA_021437245.1 Aegilops speltoides | reverse complement strand
AATAAATCCCCCACCCCCGGCCAAATTTCAACCATCGAGTCGAAGCCATAGCTGACGTTCAAGACTTCGAGTAACGGCGCCAAACGGCTACGCAGGCGACCTCTCTAGGTGTCCCTCGGCTCAAGGGAATTTTCCAACACTTTAATAAACCTGATCGCGACGAATTTTTAAAATTTACCCCCAAAAATATCAACAATTTTGAAAACCACGAGTAAACACAATAATTTGGGCAAAATCTACCAACTAAGCATGTAAATTTGTTCATATTAATGAAGCCCTGCATGACATTACCCAGCCTACCGGAACGGTTTACCCCAAACACTTCCCTTAAAGGTACCGTGGGTGGTGTTTTCAATGGTGAAACTTAGTCTACCCCTTAGAAGTTACGACCTTTTGCGGTTCCGGGTTTTATGCGAGAACGGCTTGCTTAACCCGTAAGGCCCGTAAAATTTGCAACCCCGGTAGAGGACGAACTTTTTTCGCATTTGGTGTGTGTTGGCAAGACGTTGCAATTTATATGGAGAAATCTTGTTTTGTAAGGTTATCAATCCCGGACCAAGGTTGTGCTAAAGGATAAAATCAATGCAAATCAATTTATAATGGTAGGATGGTCAAACATTGTTCGGACACCGAGCACCAAGATCAATGCCCCGGACATTGATCTATGGTAGCAAGTTGGGTCCCAAACATGTTTGACCTATCTACCCTTAATTTGATTTAAAGTATGACTTTATGACATTTGCTTTGATAAGCAAAAATGTCCCACTAAATTTCAAAATGTTCTCCTAATAGCTGCAAAGTTCCTATCCACACAACATGCCCTGAAACTTACGCCTCTACTTGGTGCAAATTTTGCGCACGCTAGAAAACCAGCCTACCAATCAAACCCAAACAGCCAAAGTCGGCTTAACCTTTAGAGGGACAACTAATGTTCACCAATTGAAAACACCCATTCACCTTATGACGTATGTTTAGGTTTGAACACGATCCAGAAGCAGGAATGTCGTCTGGGTCTAAAATAATTTGAACCAAATTTATAATTGTGGTAGTATTTTGAAATTTTTAAATCAATTGTTTCTTGCCAAAATAAATAAAATGTTCGAGAAATTGTGGGGAAAAGTTAATTAAAATTTTCCAGGACCGAGATCAGGTTATCCATGCGCAGAAGGTTTGTCCTAGCACCGCAGGGAAGGTATCAGAGGAATGCGACGTTTCGCTGGCCACCTAATTGCCCTGAAGTTTTGGCACCAGCAGGCTTGAACGCTTCAAAGATTTGAACACATGGCCAGGGAGATGTTCCAGAAGGAAGGTAATTTTAAGCAAATCCGAGTTGGTATAAGTCCAAGTTAAGGTAAAAATGGGGAGAAGCCAACCAGTGACAGTAAAGATGGGTAACAAACTTGGTTTTGGGGCTTCCGATAAAAGGAGGAGGGCCCCCCCTAAGGAAGGGGGAACCTTTATCAAGGATGATAAATTTCCCAGTTTCAGGAGAGAAAAGAAGGAGAAAGAAAGGCCCTTTGTTTTCGACCCTGTTCGGGGCAGGGGGCCCTTCCCAAAAGGCCCTAGGGCCCAATCCCTAAGGACTAAGTTTCTCCCGAACTGTCCATGAGCCAATACCCAATTTTGGTGGAAAAGGATGGCAAAGTCCGGTAATTTGATAACTTTTGATTTTACTAAATATAATAACCCTGGATTTGAAACTTTTCGGTTGCAAGATAGTTCAAACAAGTTGCAGACAAATCCTGTTAAAAGGGACCTGGTGAAATTGGTTTCCAAATTTATAAATCTTTACTCCCATACCATTAGTGTTGCCTTTGTTATTTGGTTTCTTGGCCGAATTGATTTGTTTGATCAATACCTTATTCATTTAGTAAGGAAATCTTTGTTCAATACATATTAAAACCTTAATATGGTTCTGAAAAGGTTCATTGGATTCATCCGAGGGGCCCAAATAATTTAAACCAAAGAGCAAATTAATAAATAGGCAACAACACTCCTTTAGCCCTGTAGTCTTTAAAAACCCATACGGGATTTTGGAACACATTTTAAACGAGTTGCTAACCATGTTATGGGAAATGATAAGCTGGTTTAAAAGAGAGCAACAACTTATTGGAACTAATGGAATGGATCCAATAATTTTACTAAGGGTATCGTTATAAAACCTTCCTTGTTTGGCGAAAATTAATCTTTGATAAAATAAGTCAATAGGGAATTAAAGAATTTGTTTGGTGGAAAACATGTACAAGTGTTTTACAATTCTACATGAGATAAAATTTATTAAATGGTAATAAAACAATGTGGAATATTTCCAATTCAGCCAAGAAACAATCAATTGGGGTTCCAAGATAACCAATTAGGGGATAAGTTTATTTTTTCCCATTTAGAAAGTTTTGGACCAAGAAGAAAGGTGAATAAACCTAAATAGGGCACCATCTAAACTCTAACACCTTTGAACGTGGTTTACCAAGAAACCAAAGTTGTAAATTGTGGGTGGTGGAAAAGTTTCAAGAAAGTAAAACCCAAATAAAATGTGTTTAATAAAACCCAAAAATTGTGTAAACCTTTTGTCCGAGGAAAGATTTGTTAAGAATATTTCCCTAGAGAAATTTTCAATTTATTTGAGGGAGAAATAAGTAAATACTTTCTCTTACTTGAAATAGCTTGAGAAATTCTCAGACATCCACAACCAATAAAGAAAAGGAAATCATAAACTTCAGATCTTTACCCACAAACTCCTTTACCGGGTGTTCCCACCAATTACGTAATCCTTTCGGAAATATGCAACAATCAGGAACCTCAACTATGAAAACGTGGGAGCCCAGACGAAAATTTAAACCATAAATCAAATAATCCATGTATAACAAATAATTGGGAATGTCACCAAACCAAAGGAAATATCTTGGGAAAAGCTGAAATGTTTACTAAAATTCGCTGTAAAAAGGTTAAGTTCAAGAGGGAAAGAGTTTTTAACGGTAGGTTGTTAAGTCGTTGAATATGTTGGCCCTTGCCCCTTTAAAATTGGCAAAGGGAGAAACTCTTCCTTTTTTCGAAATTTGATGAAGAAGGTTTTTCGTCCGGGCTCAAAGTGTGAAGCAACCTCAATGGTGCAACATCTCGGTTTTCGCTTTGGTTGGTTATCCAAACTTTATTTTATCACTTGGAGAACCCGAATTCAAGGTGATACCTAACTTTTGAAATTATTGTGATGAAGGTAATCGTAGTGAAATTCAGGGCTAAGGGGTTTAAAGGTTTTCGAACCTGTGAATGTTTTATTTTAATCAAAATCATAAATAATTCAAGATTGAAGTTTTCAATTAATCCTTGACAAATTTTGAATGTTCAAAAAAACAGCAAAAAAGATCCTTGCTCGGTCAAATGTTAAATTAAAATAAAACCAAAAGTTAAATAAGGATGGAAACATTCAAATTAGATAGGTCATAGTATGCATCAGTCCCTCTTTAATTCCCTGCCCCAGGGAAGGAAAAAAATAATTTGAGTGGAATCACAGCAAATTTATCCTTATGGTAAATATGCTGAATTATTAAGGAACAAAGGTTCAAAGAAGTTTACAGCAATTTTGCACAAAACATAGTCTTTCAAAACAAGGAAAGGAAGCAATTACAAAAAGTTCGCCTGCTCATTTTACAAAAATTGTCATACGGACAAATGAAGACATGCCTAAATTTCAGAAACTATACCTTAGTATTTTTTTTAATACATAGCGCAAGAATGAATAGTAATCCTTGGGTTTGGGAAAAGAAATGTGATTTGGTGAAACAAAAAGGGAAACTATCGAGTTAATCAAGGTGATGGGATCCCAATTATTGATCAAGGGGAAGTGGGATTGAAGGAAATATGCCCTAGAGGCAATAATAAAGTTATTATTTATTTCCTTATTTCATGATAAATGTTTATCATTCATGCTAGAATTGTATTAACCGAAACATGATACATGTGTGAATGCATAGACAAAACATTATGTCACTAGTATGCCTCTACTAGACTAGCTTGTTAATCAAAGATGGTTATGTTTCCCAACCATGAACAAAGAGTTGTTATTTGATTAACAAGGTCACATCATTAGTAGAATGATCTGATTGACATGACCCATTCCATTAGCTTAGCACACGATCGCTTAGTATGTTGCTACCGCTTATCCATGACTTATACATGTTCCTAAACTATGAGATTATGCAACTCTGCCACGGAGGAACACTTTGGTGCTACCAAACGTCACAACGAATCGGGTGATTATAAAGGAGTACTACAGGTGTCTCCAAAGGCAAATGTTGGGTGGCGATTTAGATTAGGTTTTGTCACTCCGATTGCTCGGAGAGGTATCTCGGCCCTCTCGGTAATGCACATCACTAAGCTTTGCAAGCACTACAACTAATGAGTTAGTTGTGAGATGATGTATTACGAACGAGTAAAGAGACTTGCCTAACGAGATTGAACTAGGTATTGATACCGACGATCGAATCTCGGCAAGTAACATACCGATGACAAAGGAACAACGATTTGTTATGCGGTCCGACCGATAAAGATCTTCAGAGAATATGTAGGAACCAATATGGGCATCCAGGTCCCGCTATTGGTTATTGACCGAGACGGTCTCGGTCATGTCTACATTGTTCTCGAACCGTAGGGTCCGGACGCTTAAGGTTTCGGCGACGTTATATTATGAGTTTATGAGTTTTGATGTACAAGGAGTTCGGAGTCCCGGATGAGACCGGGACATGACGAGGAGTCTCAAATGGTCGAGACGTAAAGATGATTATTAGACATATTCGAGTTCGAAAGGTTGAAATCGGTATTTTTCGAGTACCGGAGAGTTACGGGAATTGTATTGGGCCTCATTGGGCCATACGGGAAAAGGAGAGAAAGGGCCAAAGGTCGCCTTCCCCTTGCTCTAGTCCGAATTGATAGGAAGGGGGCGCCCTTCCTTCCTTCTCCTTCTCTTTCCCTTCCTTCTTCCTACCCCCACATGGAAGGACCCTAGTTGACTAAGGGGAATCCTACCCCGGGAGTAGGACTCCCAGGCGCCGCCAAACCCAGGCCGCCTCCTCCCTTGCTCCTTTATATACGGGCAGGGGCACCCCATAGACACAAGTTTGATCACGGATCGCCTTAGCCTGCGGTGCCCCCTCCACCATATTCCACCTCGGTCATACGCCGCGCTTAGGCGGCCCGCGCCGTGAAACATCAAGATCGCCACCACGCCGCGGCCGACGGAACTCTCCCTCGACACTCGGCTGGATCGGAGTACGAGGGACGCCATCGAGCTGTACGGTGTCAAGAACTCGGGCGCCGGAGTAACGGCGCCGGATCGGTCGGATCGCGAGGAGAACGACATACTTTCTACGCTTGGATCGCCCGCTCGGGTCTACAAGGGTATGTGGACAACACTCTCCCTCTCGCTTATTCATCACCATGATCTTGCGTGCGAGGAAATTTTTGAAATTACTACGCTCCCCAACAGGTGCATGCACGGAGCCAGGTTTTATGTTTGAAATGTTTTCCAACGGTAGAAACAAGGATTTGGGAACCAATCTTATACTACAAGCAAGTTCATAATGGTTCACTAGTAATGAAAGGCCTGGAGACAATTTAGAAGAACTACGGACTTTGGTTCAAGAAGGACTCCTCTAAAGGGAACTTGGGTGCTCTTTTCACAAGTTGAAAAGAGAAGTAACGCTTCCTTGGGGGTTGGGTTTTATTTGGCAATTCCTTTTTTTATGGGGGAAGGTTCTTAAGGTACACACTTTTACTAAATTTGCAACAACAAAGAAGGACCCTAATTGTTTTGAGGGATGTTGTGATTGATAAATGTCAAAAGACGTGATGCTATATTTTATTGTATGAAAGAATGAATCATGTTTTGTAACGGTTATCCGGAATGGCTGGAAAGCCATATGGTTGGTGGCTTTGAGGAATTAAATGGGCTTAATGTTTAACTTATCACTTAAACCGAGGGATTCGGAGGGGCCTTAATTGGCTAGAGCCGGATGGTAATGGAGACAAGGGTGTCACCGGTTGACGATAGGTAAACCCTATGGTTGTTGTAAGAATGGGTAGGACAAGATGATATGACCAATCAAACTTAAATTGAATTTGCCATGGTTGATTGTTTATTTTTTGTTTATTTGCTTTGGTTTGGGTTTAATAAATGATTTCACAAAATTACAAGAAGTGTTCTTGGAGTTCAACCGTTGCCAAAGCTTGCCTCCACCCAAGGAAAGTCCCTCCATCACAACGGGCAAAGTCTTCAACGTATCTTCATTATCTTGGAGCCGCATATGATATTGGCTCCGGACACGAGACCCTCAAGGTAATCAAATAGTAGATATGATCAACCCATATTGTTCCCATTGAAAACTTCTTCCAATTTCAGGATTTGAAACCCGGTTAATGTTTTTGAAATTTATCCACCGGAATTAATATTTAAATTCTCACTAAGTGGGGAGCCCTAAGTTTATTAATTGCTTTTAAATTTACCATGACTTAGTGGTGTTTTTGGCAAATTTGTGAAGATCTGTTCCTTTTGTTCCATAATTTGATAGTCCCAAGGAAATTGGTTTGAAAATGTTAGTAAGCAATTTATGCGGATTGACGGACTGAGGTTTATCCCATATGGATTAAGAATTTTATGCCTTTCCCCTTTGGTTATCACCTATTGAGAGCGATCCGCACTTATGAACCTTCTCCAATGTCCTGAAGTTTTGGCCCTCTTTAGGGGCAAATCGGAACTCAAAGGTTTTGCCAGGACCATGAGATGGTTCCCGAAGGAAGTTCATTTCCCACCCCGAGAGAGTGAGTTCCCAATTTTCTGATGGAGGGTCCCAACTTAGTTGGGCATGTACTCATTGGATTTCTGGGTCTAAATTTCCTTGGAATCCGTGGGAGGTTAATCCAGATTGTTAGTGATTAGAATTCTGTCAATCAAAGGTTGTGAATTGTGAGAAAAGATGCCAAGGGGGAATGAAAATATTCCTGAGGGTTTTCATGAATATAAATCAATGAGGTTGAAATCAAGAAAGAACTCAAATGGGAGGAACCAAGACCCCTAGTTTCCAAAGAAAAGGGCAAAGGGTGAGGCTTCGAAAACCCGCTTGCTCGGAAGAAGCCCAAGCTCCAAGTCAGCAATTTTCCCGAAAAGGGGCAGAACGAACTCCCCAAATTTTGGTGGAAAGGGATGGCAAAAACGGGTTTTTGAATCATGATTAGGTTGCCTTCAGGTTTTGTGCCCCTGTATTTAACGTTCGGGCAAGAGAGCTCCGGGTTCCCTTTAAAAGGGAATTTTTTTTTTGGGGGGTTTTTAAAATTCAAAATTTTGGTTTTTAAAAAATTTTTAAAAAAAATTTTTTAAAAAAGGGAAAAAAAAAAACCCCAAATTTCGGGGGGCCCCAAACCCCCTTTTTAAAAATTTTTTTTTCCAAATTTTTTTCCTTTTGGGGGGGAAAAAAAAGGGGGGGCCCAACAATTTGGGGAAAAAAGCCCTTTTAACCCGGGGAGAAATTTTTTTAAAAAAAGGGGGGGTTTTTAAAAAAATTTTTTTTATTAATTTCCCTTTTTAAAAATTCAAGAAAATTTTTCCCAAAACCAACCCCCCCCGGGGGTTTGGGGGGGGGGGGGGTTTAAAGGGGGGGTTTTCCCCCAAGGCCGGAAAAAGGGGAAAAACCCCCCCCCCCCCAAAGGGTTTTTTCCTTCCCCTTTTTTAACCCCCCTTATTTGGGAAGGGCCCAAAATTTTTTGGGAAGGGTTTTTTTCCTTAAATTTAAAAAAGGGTTTTCCTTAAAACCCCAAAAAAGGGTTTTCCCCAAGGTTTTAAGGGCCAAGGAAAAAGGGGCCCGGTTAAAAAAAAAAAAGGGGGGGGGGTTTGGGGGGGAAAAAAAAAAAAAATAACCGGAAAAGGGAAAAAGGGGCCCCCCCCAAAAAACCCCAAAAAGGGGGAAATTTTTAGGAATTTTTAAAACCCCCCTTTGGGGGGAAAAGGGGAAAACTTTTTAATCCCCAAAAACCCCATTTTTAAAAAGGGATTAATTTGGGGGTTTTTTTGGGGGGGGGCCCCCGGGCAAAATAAAGTTTTTAAACCTTTTTAATTTTTATCCCAAAAAAATTGGGCCCGGAAAAAAGGGGGGAAGCCCCCCAAAAAAAAATTTTTTTAAAAGGGTTTTAAACCCAAAATTTTTTTCGGCCGGGAAAAATTTTTTTAATTCCCTTCCCAAATAAATGGCCCTTTCCAGGGTTTCCCCTTTTGAAAAAAGGGGAAAAAACCCCCCAAGGATTTAAAAAACTTAAATTATCCAACCCCCCCCCAAAAAAAAAAGGGGAAAAAAAAAAAACAAGGGGGCCCCAAAAAAGGGGGGTTTTTAAATTTTGGGACCCAACGGAGGGTTCCGGCCCCCGGAAAAATTTAACCCCCTTTTTTTAAAAATTTTTATTTTTGGAAAGGTTTTTAAAAAAGAAAAACCCCGGGAAAATTTTTTCCGAAGGGTTTGGGGGGTTTTAAAGGCCCCCTTTGGGGGGGGGAAAAAACCCAAATTGGAGGGGTTTGGGTTTGGTCCCCTTTTTAAAAAATTTTTTAATCCGGGTTTTTCCGGCCGGGGCCCCCCCCTTTTTGGTTTTTTTCCCCCGGAAATTTGGGGGGGGCCCCAAGAAGAAAAAAGGGGGGGAAATTTTTTCCGAAATTGGGTTTTCCCCCCCCTTTTTTGGTTTGGGAAAAAAAGGTAATTTCCCAAATAAAGGGAAAAGGGAAGGGCCCGGGGGGGGGGGAAAAAAGGGTTTTTTTTTTCCCTTTTCCCCCCCCAAGTATGCCTCTATAGACTAGCTTGTTAATCAAAGATGGTTATGTTTCTACCATGAACAAAGAGTTGTTATTTGATTAACAAGGTCACATCATTAGTAGAATGATCTGATTGACATGACCCATTCCATTAGCTTAGCACACGCATCGCTTAGTATGTTGCTACTGCTTTTATCCATGACTTATACATGTTCCTCTAACTATGAGATTATGCAACTCCCTGCTTACCGGAGGAACACTTTGGTGCTACCAAACGTCACAACGAATCGGGTGATTATAAAGGAGTACTACAGGTGTCTCCAAAGGCAAATGTTGGGTTGGCGATTTCGAGATTAGGTTTTGTCACTCCGATTGTCGGAGAGGTATCTTCGGCCCTCTCGGTAATGCACATCATAAGCCTTGCAAGCACTACAACTAATGAGTTAGTTGTGAGATGATGTATTACGGAACGAGTAAAGAGACTTGCCGTAACGAGATTGAACTAGGTATTGATACCGACGATCAATCTCGGCAAGTAACATACCGATGACAAAGGAACAACGATTTGTTATGCGGTCCGACCGATAAAGATCTTCGAGAATATGTAGGAACCAATATGGGCATCCAGGTCCCGCTATTGGTTATTGACCGAGACGGTTCTCATGTCTACATTGTTCTCGAACCGTAGGGTCCGGACGCTTAAGGTTTCGGCGATGCTTATATTATGAGTTTATGAGTTTTGATGTACCGAAGGAGTTCGGAGTCCCGGATGAGACCGGGACATGACGAGGAGTCTCAAATGGTCGAGACGTAAAGATCGATATATTGGACGACTATATTCGAGTTCGGAAAGGTTCCGAGTCATTCGGTATTTTTCGAGTACCGGAGAGTTACGGGAATTCGTATTGGGCCTCATTGGCCATACGAAAAGGAGAGAAAGGGCCAAAAGGTGGCCGCCCCCTTGCTCTAGTCCGAATTGACTAGGGAAGGGGCCCCTTCCTTCCCTTCTCTTTCCCTTCCTTCTCTCCTACTCCCCTACATGGAAGGACCTAGTTGACTAGAAAGGGAATCCTACTCCTGGGAGTAGGACTCCCCAGGCCGCCCAAACCCAGGCCGCCTCCTCCCTCCCTTGCTCCTTTATATACGGGGCAGGGGGCACCCCATAGACACAAGTTTGATCTACGGATCGCCTAGCCGGTGCGGTGCCCCCTCCACCATATTCCACCTCGGTCATACCGTCCAAGCTTAGGCGAAGCCCTCGCCGGTGAAACATCAAGATCGCTACCACGCCGTCGGCCGACGGAACTCCCTCGACACTCGCTGGATCGAGTACGAGGACGCCATCGAGCTGTACGGTGTCAAGAACCGGGCGCCGGAGTAACGGCGCCGGATCGGTCGGATCGCGAGGAGAACGACGACTACTTCCTCTACGCTAGATCGCTCCCGGGTCTACAAGGGTATGTGGACAACACTCTCCTCTCGGCTATTCATCACCATGATCTTGCGCGAGGAAATTTTTGAAATTACTACGTTCCCCAACAGGGATTGCCATGCAACGGATGCACTAGAGCTATAAGTGTATAAAAGCTCAAACTTGAAACTAAGTGGTGTGCATCCAACTTGCTTGCTCATGAAGACGAGGGCATTTGAGGAAGCCCATCGTTGGAATATAAAGCCAAGTTCTATAATGAAAATTCACTAGTATATGAAAGTGACAACATAGGAGACAATCTATATGAAGAACATGGCGGTCTTTAAGTACAAGATATGGGACTCACTACATGAAGAACATGGTGCTACTTTGAAGACAAGTGTGAAAAGAGATAGTAACACCCTTTTTTTGGTGGGCTTTTGGCCCCCTTTTTATTTAGGCTTCTTTGGCCTTTTCCTCTTTTTTTAATGGGGCAATGTTCTATAATGATGATCATCACACTTTTATTTACTTACAACTCGACATCGAACAAAGATATGACTCTATATGAATGCTTCCGACGGTTACCGGATGTGCAATGATCTAGCATAGCAATGACATCAAAAACGGACAAGCCATGAAAACATCA
>JAHHZJ010006993.1:0-16244 GCA_021437245.1 Aegilops speltoides | reverse complement strand
TTCTTTCACCGCCTTTTGTCTTGAACTGATATGATTTGAACCGGTCTCTATTTTGATTTGGCAAGACAATGCAAAGGACTATAGGACATAGATATATGTTTGTTTGATGCCTTTATTATGTACTAGTACTTGGCAATAGAAGACTTGGTAGTTAATCCCTGTCCACCTTACTAATGAACCGTTCACCAAATGAGTTTCATATACTAGTACATGCTAAACTTGTTATGTGTCCGCTTGTTTCTTCTTTTTAGAATGCGACAAGATATTGGGAAGAGTGTCTTATTAAGCAATGGTAAAGGAAGTAATGCGATAAGGTTCAGATAGTGACACATCCTTGTTGGTCTCAACAAAGCTGATAAAACAGCTAAGGAAGACTATCTTGAAGATAGCGAGACAACCCCAAAGTCCTGCCTTGGTTTAGTGTTCGAAGCATCGCCACTACCGCATGCACAAGCTATTCAAACTCACTGTTGAATCAGTTCGGTTTCTTTGAGTCTCAACAACAAGCTGAAAGACATCGATCAGCCGTAGCTGACAAGAAGCGAAGGACTGTGGAAGTCCCTCGAGCATTCAGATGCATACTTTCCGTGCAACAAAGAAGCATTGGAGGATTTTAGCACCAAATAGGACAAAGCTAATCAGCTTGCTAGCTTATTGCCAAGATGGTGGATACCTGGATAATGTTTCTTGAGCTCTTCCAGTTGTTTCAGTTATGTTTTGTTTTGTCAGCCGCTTATTTGCATGGGTGGCCAATTTTGACGGCCAAGTGTATGTAATATGCTGCTTTGTTCCTATATTTGCACCGGTGGCAAACTTTGATGCCCAAAGGATGTAATATGTAATAGCGTAATAGGCTAGCCTTAATTGCTTGCTTATTTATTTCCTTATTGTCTTGTTTAGTTGTTTGCTTGTAGTCACTACGGTTCTTTTTCTTGTTTTTCTAGTGGCCACAATAGCCTATTTTTGGTAACTAGGCCAAAATAATCATGGCAACACATGGATGTTGTAACCATGGGCCTCCGCAGTCAGATGATCCATGGGCCTTCGTCGTCAGAGGACCATTAGCCTTCTATACGGGCAGAGGATCCATCGGCCTTCTATACGGGCCTTAGGGATCAATGGGCCTTCTATGGGCCATAGGGTCCATGGGCCTTCTATGGGCCGTATATCCATGGGCATCATACGGGCCGAGATCCATGGGCCTTCTACGGGCGATCATCATTTCGCCAATCATGGGCCGCATTTATTCGTGGATCATAATGGGCCGTTAATAGGCCGATTTGATAACTCTATGAAAACAGCCCAACGGGTTTTTTACATGAAAACGCCTAACGATAACGGTCCGCAAACGGGCCGACAGAACGACGGGCTGATTTTGGCCCACAAGCGTAAAATGACAAGAACGGGCCATAGTAACGAATCGTTAAATGAGCCCAAGAATCAATGGGCCCCGAGAAGGCCGAAGATAATTTAGCTGAAACGCCCAATGGAATAACGGGCCGTTAATGGTTATAAAGTGATACACGTCATTACGCCGCTTCACCATGGGCCGTTAATGGGTATAAAGTGATACATCGCTCATTACGGGCCGCCACCACGGCCGCTAATGGGACAAGAGTTACAAAGGTCCTCATATGGGCCGAAGAAGTCATGGGCCACATGGGCCGGAAGTTAAAACGGGCTGAATCATATTGATGGCCCGATGACGCCATCGGGCCTAATTCGGATAGGGCATAACGAGCCCGGTTAGCGGGTCGAAATGGGCTATATGCAACAGGCCGCTAACAAAGCTTTCGGGTGGCCCGCCACCTTGACCAAGTCAAACGGGCCGCCTTTTCACGAATGGGCCTCGCTTGTCGTGCATGTGTCGCCAGATCATAGGCGCTTCGTCCAATGAGCGGATGACATCTGTCCCCAACGGTGAGCGACACGCAGTTTGTTCCAGCCAATGATGATTTTACACATGGAAAATCCCCATTGGTCGGGCTGTTAACGGGTTATCGGATCCAAAACCCGACCCGATAGCTTAACGGCGTTCGCTACGGTGGATGCCACGGTCGGTCACCCAAAAGCAGTTCTGGACGCGATTTATCGTCATGGAAGTGGACACTCGTGATGATAATTTTGGTAATGTCATGGAACACTTCTACGACAAAGATGTATGACTATCTTGATTCTCTATAAATTTGTCCCAATGTACATGCATGACAAAAACGCACCTACTATGACAAACACGATCATCACTGAAGTGTATTTTTTGTAGTATGATGCATATCATATAATCATGCCCACGGATACTTGAGGTGACAATGGAGTATCTAGGTGATATTAGGGTTTTGGTTGATTTGTATCTTAAGGTGTTATTCTAGTACAAACTCTTTATAGATTGATCTCAAAGAATAACTTTGAGGTGTTTTCGCATTCTACCATAATCTCTACGCTTGTTCTCCGCTATTAGTGGATTTGGAGTGACTTTGTTGCATGTCGAGGGCTTGTTATATGATCTATCTATGTTATTATTGTTGAGAGAACTTGCAAGAGTGAAAGTATGAACCCTAGGCCTTGTTTCCTATCATTGCAATACCGCTTACGCCACTTTTACCATTAGTTACCTTGCTGTTTTTATATTTTCAGATTACAAAAACCTATATCTACTATCTATTTTGCACTTGTATCACCATCTCTTCGTAACTAGTGCACCTATACAATTTACCATTGTATTGGGTGTGTTGGGGACACAAGATACTTTTGTTATTTGGTTGCAGGGTTGTTTGACAGAGACCATCTTCATCCTATGCCTCCACGGATTGATAAACCTTAGGTCATCCACTTGAGGGAAATTTGCTACTGTCCTACAAACCTGCTGATTATAGGCCCAACAACGCCTACAAGAAGAAGGTTGTAGTAGACATCAAGCTTTTTTCTCAGGCCGCTGCGGGAGGTTAGGTAAGGGCACTCACTCACACCCCGTCAACTAAGCTCTTTTCTCAAGGCCGTTGCCGGGAGGGAGTGCTTGAAGGTATATCTTTAGATCTTGCAATCTAATCTTTTTGTTTCTTGTTTTAGTACTAGTCTAGTTTATAAAAGAAAACTACAAAAATTGGAGTTAAGTTTGTCTCATACGCTGCCTTTTAATATCTTTCGTGAGTATGATGGGAAGGAAAATTGTGCTCAAGTACTAGAAGAAGAATTACATAGAATGCTTGGCATAAAATATGTGAATGATGAGCATGATTGCAATGTTGTTAGTATGAATTCCTTGAATATCCATGATGCTAATGATATGCAAAGCCACAAGCTTGGGGAAGCTAAGTTTGATGAAGATGATATTTTTTGTCCCCAAAGCTTTGATGAGAAAATTTACTATTATGAAAGCATGCCTCCTATCTATGATGATTATTGTGATGAGACGTATGCTTTAAAGAATAATGATAACCATGAAACTTGTCATCTTGATCCTAGTTTTAAATCATATGATAGTTATTTTGTTGAGTTTGCTCCCACTACTATTCATGACAAGAATTTTGCTTATGTGGAGAGTAGTAAATTTTCTATGCTAGTAGATCATGAAAAGAATGCTTTAGGTGCTGGTTATATTGTTGAATTCATTCATGATGCTACTGAAAATTATTATGAGGGAGTAATATATGCTTGTAGGAATTGCAATAATACCAAGTTTCCTCCCTATGCGCTTAAATTTTTGAAGTTATGTTGTTTAGCCTTCCTATGCTTGTTGATTATTGTTCTCATAAGTTGTTTGCTCACAAAATCCTATGCATAGGAAGTGGGTTAGACTTAAACGTGCTAGTCATATGCTTCATGATGCTCCTGTTATGTTTCAATGTTTACCTTTTATGTGAGCATCATTGTTATCATCATGCCTAGCTAAAAGGCATTAAAGAAAAGCGCTTGTTGGGAGACAACCCAATACTTATCCTTACTGTTTTTGTGTGTTCACATGATTATGCTATTGTAGTAATCATGTTTTATAGCTTTTGTTTCAATAAAGTGGTATGAACCATAGATAATTTGGAATATAGTATACATTACACCAATATGAATTTAGAATGAGTTCATTACAGTACCTAAGTGGTGGTTTTATTCTTATACTAACGGAGCTTACGAGTTTTCTGTTGAGTTTTCTGTTGTGAATTTTTCAAGTTTTGGGTAAAGATTCGATGGACTATGGAATAAGGAGTGGTAAGAGCCTAGCTTGGGGATGACCAAGGCACCCCAAGGTAATATTCAAGGACAACCAAGAGTTTAAGCTTGGGGATGCCCCTGATGGCATCCCTCTTTCATCTTCGCTCATCGGTAACTTTACTTGAGCTATATTTTTATTCACCACATGATATGTGTTTTGCTTGGAGCATCATTTCCTTTGTTAGTTTTTTCTTGATGTTAGTTAGAATAATGTTTTGCCTCTTTATTTTCAAAAAAAGTCAAGGATAGCCTTTGCCATGCTTATTTTGCTAGTATACATGTTGCTGTTTGAAAACAGAAAGTTTCAGCTGTTGCAAAAATTCCCTAGAAAAATCAGAGAGTAGTATAATGTTGAATCTTTTGCATATTGAGCTATGATAAATTTATTACAGTGCAAATTTTAGTTCATAATTTTGGAGTTAGGAAGTATGATGACTCTTGCATTCTTTACAGACTGTACTGTTTTGGCAGATTGCTGTTATGATTGCATTGTTTGCATATGTTTGCTTGTTTAATGATTCTATTTGAAGATAGGAGCATTGAATATGCAGAGGCATTTAGTATTCAATGTTGAATAATAATTTTAGTGATTTGTTACAGTAGAAAATGATAAGGTTTTGCATTGGTTTATACTAACCTAGCTCACGAGTTCTTGTTGAGTTTGTTGTGAATGAAGCTTTTGATAAAAAGAGAAACCATGATATGAGAGGAATTAAGGAGACACAAATGTTAAGCTTGGGGATGCCCCAGGCACCCCAAGATAATTTTTCAAGAAGTCTCAAGCATCTAAGCTTGGGGATGCCCCGTAGGCATCCCACCTTTCTTCTTCAACAACTATCGCTTAGTATCGGTTGAGCCTAAGTTTTTGCTTCTTCACATGAGTTGTGCTATCCTTGCAATGTAGTTTTATTTAGCTTTGCTTGCTGTTTGAATAAAGTATCAAGATGTGAAATTATTAAATGGGTGAGTCTTCACATAGTCGCATAATTATTTGAATACTCTATGTGCTTCACTTATATCTTTTGAGCTTGATAGTTTTGCTCATAGTGCTTCACTTATATCTTTTGAGCGTTATAATTTTTGCTCTAGTGCTTCAGTTAGATATTTTAGAACATGGTGGTAGATTTGTTTTAAAGAAACTATTGATCTCTCATGCTCTTAGATTATTTTGAGAGTTGTTAATAGCATGGTAATTTGCTTAATATTAATATACTTGGTATTCAAGATATGTGAAACTTTCTTATGAGTGTGTTGAATACTAAGAAAAGTTTGATGCTTGATAATTGTTTTGAGATATGAAGATGGTGATATTAGAGTCATGCTAGTTGAGTAGTTGTGAATTTAAAGAATACTTGTGTTGAAGTTTGTGATTCCCGTAGCATGCACGTATGGTGAACCGTTATGTGATGAACTCGGAGCATGATTTATTTATTGATTGTCTTCCTTATGAGTGGCGGTCGGGATGAGCGATGGTCTTTTCCTACCAATCTATCCCGTAGGAGCATGCGCGTAATACTTTGCTTTGATAACTTCTAGATTTTTGGAATAAGTATATGAGTTCTTTATGACTAATGTTGAGTCCATGGATTATACGACTTTTTCTTATCCTTCCACCATTGCTAGCCTCTAATACCGCGACTTTTGCCGTATCATACACCCACCATATAAATTCCTCAAAACAGCCACCATACCTACCTATCATGGCATTTCCATAGCCATTCCGAGATATATTGCCATGCAACTTTCCACCATTCCGCTTATTATTACACGCCCATAATTGTCATATTGCTAGCATGATCATGTAGTTGACATCGTATTTGTGGCAAAGCCACTGCTCATAATTCTTTCATACATGTCACTCATGATTCATTGCATATCCCTGCACACCACTAGAGGCATTCATATAGAGTCATACTTTGTATCCAGCTTGTAATTGTTGAGTTGTAAGAAAATAAAAGTGTGATGATCATCATTATTAGAGCATTGTCCCAGTGAGGAAAGGATGATGGAGACTGTGATTCCCCACAAGTTGGGATGAGACTCGACGAAAAAAAGAGGCCATAAAAAAGAGAAAGGCCCAAATAAAAGAAATAAAAAATGGGAGAAAGAGAGAAGGGACAATGTTACTATCCTTTTACCACACTTGTGCTTCAAAGTAGCACCAAGATCTTCATGATAGAGAGTCTCTCATTTTGTCACTTTCATATACTAGTGGGAATTTTTCATTATAGAACTTGGCTTGTATATTACAATGATGGGATTCCTCAAATGCCCTAGGTCTTCGTGGAGCAAGTTTAGTTGGATGCACACCCACTTAGTTTCTTTTGTAGAGCTTTCATATACTTATAGCTCTAGTGCATCCGCTGCATGGCAATCCCTACTCACTCACATTGATATCTATTGATGGGCATCTCCATAGCTCGTTGATACACCTAATTGATGTGAGAATATCTTCCTTTTTGTCTTCTCCACAACCACCATTCTAGTCCACATATAGTGCTATATCCATGGCTCACGCCATGTATTCGTGAAGATTGAAGAAGTTTTGAAAATGTTAAAGTATGAAACAATTGCTTGGCTTGTCATCGGGTTGTGCATGATTTAAATATTTTTGTGGGAAGATGGAGCATAGCCAAACTATATGATTTTGTAGGATAACATTCTTTGGCCATGTTATTTTGAGAAGACATAATTGCTTAGTTAGTATGCTTGAAGTATTATTATTTTTATGTCAATATGAACTTTTGCCTTGAATCTTTCGGATCTGAAAATTCATATCACAAGTAAGAAGAATTACATTGAAATTAGGCCAAGTAGCACTCGCATCAAAAATTCTTTTTATCATTTACCTATTCGAGGACGAAAGTGATTTTAAGCTTAGATGCTTGATACGCTCCAACGTATCTATAATTTTTTATTGCTCCATGCTACTTTATCTACTGTTTTAGGCAATATTGGGCTTTATTATCCACTTTATATTATTTTTGGGACTAACCTATTAACCGGAGGCCCAAGACGATTTGTTGTTTTATGCCTATTTCAAAGGTTTCGAGGAAAAGGAATATCGACTAAGTCAAAACAGAATGAAATCAACTAGAGAAGTTATTTTTGGAAGGAAAGCCACCCGATGGACTTGAGTGCACGCAGAGATACGGAGGTGCTCACGGGTGGGGCGTGCCCACCCACCCCCGGCGCGCCTCGCATCGTGGGGCCCCCGTAGTCCTCCGACGCACTTCTGCACCCATATATACTCTCACACCCTAAAACTTCCAATAGAAGATAGATTGGGAGTTCCGCCACCGCAAGCCTCTCAGAGCCACCAAAACCTCTGGAGCCTCTCGCGACTCTCACGAGGGGGGATCCCATCACGGTGGCCATCTTCATCATCCCTCGCTATCCATGACGAGGAGGGAGTAGTTCACCGGGCTGAGGGTATCTACCAATAGCTATGTGTTTGATCTCTCTCTCTCTGTTCTCTCTCGTGTTCCTCTATGGCATGATCTTGATGTATCCCGAGCTTTGCTATTGTAGTTCAATCTTATGATGTTTCTCCCTCTACTCTTTGTGATGAATTGAGTTTCCTTTGAAGTTATCTTATCGGATTGAGTCTTTTATGAGAACACTTGATGTATGTCTTCCGGATTATCGGGGTGACAATGGGATATCATGTGCCACTTGATGTATGTTTTGGTGATCAACTTGGGTTTTCCGACATTGGGAACCTATGCATAGGGGTTGGCAACGCCCTGAATCTCCGATAGAAACTTTGGGGCACTCTTGAAGTACTTTTATGTTGGTTGATGAATCTGAGATTGTGTGATGCATATCGATAATCATGCCCACGGATACTTGAGGTGACAATGGAGTATCTAGGTGACATTAGGTTTTGGATTTGTATCTTAAGGTGTTATTCTAGTACTAACTCTTTTATAGATTGATCCGAAAGAATAACTTTGAGGTGGTTTGCATCTTACCATAATCTCTATGTTTGTTCTCCGCTATTAGTGGGGAGTGACTCTTTGTTGCATGTTGAGGGCTTGTTATATGATCTATCTATGTTATTATTGTTGAGAGAACTTGCACTAGTGAAAGTATGAACCCTAGGCCTTGTTTCCGTCATTGCAATACCGCACGCCACCTTTACCATTAGTTACCTTGCTGTTTTTATATTTTCAGATTACAAAACCTATATCTACTATCTATTTTGCACTTGTATCACCATCTTCAAACTAGTGCACCTATACAATTTACCATTGTATTGTGTTGGGGACACAAGAGACTTTTTGTTATTTGGTGGGTTGTTTGAGAGAGACCATCTTCATCCCACGCCCCCACGGATTGATAAACCTTAGGTCATCCACTTGAGGGAAATTTCCCCCCCAAGCCTTTGCAGCAGCCCAACAACTACAAGAAGAAGGTTGTGTAGTAGAATCACAAGTTCAAGTCATTGTATGTCTGTCATACGGGTTATTCGTGATAACCCAAGGGAAATACTTAATGTTTTTCCACAACTCTCCTAGGGGGACGGGGGCAGATTCATCGTCCGCCCCCTGCTCAAGAACTAGCCGCCCACTTCAAAGATGTTGGTCCCAAAGACCTTATAAGGCGCCAAGAAAAAGCCGAAAGGAGGCCGAAGGGGGCCCTGCCACGCACTTTGGACACGAATCCAAGACATGCCCGCCTTTCCTCCGGAGAGGACGAGGAAGAGGAGGAAACCAATCCCAGGAGGAAAGGAAGAGGCCTCCATCCTGGAGGCCGAGTCGCCTAAGAAGGGAAAAACTCCCTTTCGAGGAGTCCACCGCCCCACCAAAGAGCCCGAGGGATCCTCGGCCCACCCCGTGAACTCGGAGTATAAAATCAACACGCTTAATCCGCACTCATATGGCATGATGTTTTAATCGAGCCAACTTTTTGCATCCGGAGGTCCCGCACAACAATCCTCATTGTAGAATTTATCGGGCTCGATGTATGGACAGGAACCCCAAGGCCCCTTCCCAAAAAACATGTGAACGACACCAGGTATCGCCCCAGGGACCGGCCAAGGAGGGCGAGATCATCAAGGCGGCGCCATGAGGTTTGGGGCCGACAAAGGGAGAGAAGGCCTATGGACATCGACGGCGGGGCTATCTGAGTTGGGCCCCAAATGGACACAATTCCGAGACCATATAGTTCCGAATCAGGGCAGCCCTCGACATGAGGGTGCGCTTGTTCCACCGCAACCCTACCCAACCAGAGGGCGGATTTATCGGCGGCGCCAAGAGCCCTGGCTGTAAGAACACCGTGCTCTTATGGGTTTGGTGATAGAGAAGATTTAGTCCCGAGAGTGGGCTGAATGAAGCCGATCAGCCTTATAATGGGCTTTGAGGTGAGGTTTCAAGAGTGTCGAGATATAGTAGCCCCATACACTATTCGTGAAAGAAAGAACCAAGAGGATCAAATATATGTTCGAGAAGACCACTTTATGGCACCTCTCCTCTTCTTTTTGTTTTATAAGCAGGCCTGTGGGCCGCCTTCATCCGGGAAGTCTCCGACTAAAGGAGTTCTGAGCGGTCAAGAGAACTCGCTGAGTGAAGAAGCAGGAGGGTAACCAAGGTATGAAAAAACCTTGTTCACATTCAAATGAACAAGTTAGTATGATAAAATATGTTCATGGTTTGCTCTAAGGGCGCCAAGTCGAGGCTTTAAGAAGGCCGTGGCCGAGGCCGAGAAAAGGCAGCCGCAGGGGCTTTCGTGAGAAGCACGAGGCCGGGTTATTGAAGCGAGCAAGAGCTCCAAGAGGGTAAAGAAATGCGAACCTTGGAGCAGAGTTTAACGGAGAAAGAACCAACTCAAAAGGCTCACGCGCACGCGATGCCGGGAAACCGGCGCCCAAGAAATCCAAGAGGCGAGGAAGATTTGGCGTAAGGCTTTTTCTATGCAAAGCAAGTATTTGAGGAGAAAATCACGTTAATTTGAATTGATTTCTCCGGGTATTTTGAGCCCATGTAGCATATCCGATGTCGCAAATTTATCGAGCCAAAGAAAGGAGCACCGCGGAGAAGCTTTTTTGCAATTCGCACCGGAGTAAGGCCCTTTTGCGATCAACCAAGAGCTAACCGAACCATAAGGTGGCCGAACAGGGCGAAAGTATTTGATTATCCGCTATGGCCCCCGAGCCCATTCCCAACGTACTTCACGCCAGAAGCGGCCGGGCCCGACTTGAAGTCATCCAAGGGCGGTCGATGGAGGGTGCGCGAATTTTTGCCGCCGGTGCAAAAGATGGTGGAAAAGGGACCGAGGGACCACCGGAGGGAAGGAGGACTGGCCCAAGTTATATTATGATAGTGTCCTCGAAGGATCCCTTTGGGCGGAGCAATGCACCAAGGACATTTTATTTCCATGAATAAATATGTTTCCTTGTAATTTGAAACAAGGTCATTTTAATTATTTATTGCCCGTTATTTGAAAGCCCCTGGCAGCCGCTTTATATGTTAATCCCGAGAGTTGGCCACCGCCTTTCCCCACGAGGAAGACGGGTGCGATAAACCCAGCACTTTACCCCAGTTTTGGGTCCTAAGGAGGTGCTCAGAATGAATTAGGCAATCGGACTATAAGGCTTTACCTCACTTAGACATAGGATTTTGACAAAGAAAGGTAGGCAGCCCCGAGTGTTCGAAGACGCACTAGGGCTCTATAAGCACCGATCGAAGGAAATAATCCATCGGACGCTGCATTAGTTATCGCCGGGAAGAAACCTTAAAGATTTTGCAACCTCCCGGGACCAACTCCGCCAGATCATGATCATTTTTCGCTTTCATCGAGGCGCTTTCCGGAAGAACCGGAACAATCGCAGAGTTTCCTTTACTACCCTAGTCGGAAGGGAACGAGGGTGCAAGGAGCCGGGCTACCCAACTATTGACCCAAGACATGATTCGAGTCGATGCATATAATGCTATAAGTTCGAGGTGCCAAACGACCGTGAATGTTCACTTTATTGTTGTATTATGGGTACAATGAAGTGTCGGGCGTCGGGAACTTGGACTTGCCGCGGCCGGGGGGTTTCAAGGAGGGCCCGCACCCCATCTTCCCAACACATGCTCAAGACTAGGGGCCAGACAAGGGGCGAAGAGGCCTCAGCACGGCCCGCCAGGGGCTCACGAGGAGGAGATCAAGGGGGGTACTCAGAGGGCCCGTGATGCAAGCCGACACCAAAGCGCGGGCGCCAAAGGGTGCCGCCTGGGCAGAACCTTGTTTCCTTTTGCAAAGGCGCGCATAAGGTATCAAGCAAAGGAAACCATTTTGGTGCAACAAGACCAAGACCAAGGAGCAAATGGAGGTCATCGTGGAGCCAACCAGATCTCGCTGGCCTTTGGCAAAGCGAACCAACTTTAGTCGATAAGTGTACTAGATGTTCTTCAAATGGCCCCCGCCCCCAATATTTGGGAAGAGGCCTGGGCCTCCGCCATAATAGGACTAGTCACCCACAGGTAGAGGGATCGAGGAACAAGGATAGAAAGAACACAGAGAGAGAGGGTCGAACTCCCCAGCTTCATCGACCAACCAAGAAACTGCGAGGCTGTTCTTCCCTTTTACCCCTCATCGGCCCCGAGGCAATCCACACACCACAAACAGTAGGGTATTACACCACAATGGTGGCCCCAACCAAGATAAATCTTGTGTCCCTATGTTTTCTTCATGTAGTTTAGATCCAGAGAGGCGGTGAAACATGGGTAGGCCGAGGGTGTGATCTCCGCGCACCCCGGCAACCTCAAGGGTTTGCCAACCCGAACCGAATTTGGCGCGCTGTAGGGTGCTGAATCGCTTCCGTCGCCCGCCCCGTCGATCATCATCATGTCCCCACCCCTGGGCAATTCCTCGGGGCGCCCGCCCACGCAGAGCCGCTTTCCTGTGACCTCAACCCCCGTTTTGACAGCCCGCGGTCCGCGGGGAGGGCCGGCGACGCGTCGCGAGACCGCCTCACACCGCAAAAGGGTGTTGGCAGAGGGCCGAGCCACGCCCTGGCCCACGGCCCAGAACGGGCGAGAGCAAAGGAATCGGGTCGCCTCACGGTCTCGAGAACCAGAATGCGGCCGGAGGGGCCACGATGTACTATTGGAGCAGGGGCGAGCCCTGGCTCCACCGCCGGGGCCCCCCACCCACCCGCCGGCCCAAGGTGGACCGCATGGAGGCCCCACACGCCCAAGACAGCTCCCGCCGGATTCGCCACCCAACACCAACCTGCCTCCGGCCGGCCACCAACGGGCCCCCCCCACCTATGAAGGGAGATCCGCATAGCCCACGGTCCCGGAGCCGCCACGCTACCACACCTGTGTTATCATGAGGAGAATCGGGCACATCGGGCACACGGTGAGGCATTTGGGGCAGCGCCCCGAGGGTAAAAGCACACATGATGGATCAAGGACACGCCAAGAGGAAGACCATGGCCAGCCTCGCCCAGGGAGAAGAAGCACCCGAGGTGAGTTTTGGGCCGGAAGGCCCAACCGGAGGGAGGACTATCGGGACCGCTAATCCTCAGAACCGCATATGCTAACCATGGATCGCAGGAGGCGTTGTCGCAGGGGGGAACCAAAGAGCCCCCACCCCTGAGGAGGGCACCGGGGCCAGGAGAGCCGAGATCCGCTCGCCGACGGGCGCCGGAGCCCATCAGAGTTAGGCCTTCCCGGAGGTGCCGGCCTATCCCGGAGAGGACCCGGGTTTTGGGGGAACCTGGCACCGCCTATCCCATCGGGCAAAACCGGTCTCCCGTGCCGGTGGCAAAGAGTGGCGCAAGGCGGCCCCCATCCGGTGAATAAGCAAGGCCGGACGTAAAAGGCCCAGGCCGGAAGCCGCCACCCCGTGACACCTCACGAATAAGGGGGTTGTACACGGAGTTCGGAGAGCCTGGCCGGGCCCCGCCCATGCCCGGGCAGCACTTAGCCCGCAGGTGAGAAGACGCAAGACTAGACTAGGTGCCGGACGGCTTTTTCTGCTTTTCCGATTTTCCCTTGGGTTGCTTTTCCCTATTTGGATTTGGATTTGAGCTAAAACTTGCATGTGTCCGGGAAGGTGTTTAGTCTCGCTTGAGCACCTTGTCTAGGCATCCCGCCCGACGCTACCTCCGAAGCCTCACGAGCCGGGCCAGCCCAACATGAACGCAGCCCAGATCGCCATCGCACGCCCCTCAGAGGATCTACTTGCGTTCAAGGGCTCTCGGGAGACGCCAGGCACCACAACCTCCGCAGTTAGTGGCCCACGGGTCAAATCAAGCGGTTGGTCCCATAAACCGCGCCCGACAAGCACACGGGTGATATCATGTCTAAACACGATAATGCAGTTTTTACCGAGGGGCTCCTCCCAAAATGTTTATAATCTCCCGCCAAGCCCGCTTCCAAGCAGGTAAAAACAAGAACGACATGGTCAATCGGATAAACCCAATCTCCCAATTTGAGCCGTGCCCCGCTTTTCGATCACCTCCACGCCCCGATAACCAGGAAAGTGCAACTAACCGGTGGTTTTGGTAATTAATAACAAAATATATCATTGAACTAATTGTTTCTTGAGAATATTTCGAAAGTTCAAGGATATGGGTATGGCAATGACCGATGATGTGGACCCTCAAAATGCTAAGGAAAACATTGGCAAAAGCTCAAGACTTATTTTTGGTTTAGTGATCCAAGATCACATTGAGTCCATAGGAAAGCCAATACTATTAAAAGGGATGAGGTTATGATGATGATCCGTTGTCAAAGTGCTTAGTGATTTATTCTCAAACTATCGCAATCTTTCATTCCAACATATACTATAAGTAATCTCGGTCCCACCGATTCCATAAACTCACCACACCGAGATGAACCCCACCATATACCCAAACCCTAGTAATTTCGGATTTTCGATTCCAAACTCGGTCTTACCAAACTAGTGTTCCAAGCTTCAGAACCTTCAGAATCAAATTGGTGTCACCGAGATGATAAAGTCGGTCCCACCGAGAATGGCAAACCCTAGTCTTTGGAAGAATCGGACTAACCGAGATTGTATTTTCGTCCCATCGAAATCCCAACGCTCACAAGATTTGAACTTTCGGTCTCACCGAGTTGTCAACTTCGGTCCGACCGAGATTGGTCAAATGTGTAACGGTTGATTTTGTGGAGGCTATAAAACCCCTCCACCTCCTCTTTTGTGGAGAGAGCCATCGAAAGAACTACCACCCTACCTTACATTTCGAGAAGAAAACTACCCCCTTGTGTTGAATCAAGTTGCTCCACTCCCACCATATGAAACTTGATTTCTAGCCTTCCAAGTTGCTTTCCACTCAATCTTTCTTCCACCACAGCCAAATCGTGAGGAGAGTTGAGTGTTGGGAGATTATCATTTGAAGCACAAGAGCAAGGAGTTCATCATCACCAACACCATCTATTACCTTTTGGAGGGTGGTGCCTCCTAGATTGGTTAGTGTCGCTGGGAGCCTCCGCAAGTTGTGGAGTTGAACCAAGAAGTTTGTAAGGGCAAGGAGATCGCTTACTTGTGAAGATCTACCCCGAGTAAGGCTAGTCCTCCGTGGGCGAAGCCATGATGGCATAGACAAGGTTGCTTCTTCGGACCCTTCGTGGGTGGAGCCTCCGTGGACTCTCGCAGCTGCTACTCTCCGTGGGTTGAAGTCTCCATCAACGTGGATTGACGATAGCACCACTCTATCGGAACCACGAGAAAATCTCCGTGTTCCAAACTGCGCTTGCTTCTTCTCCCTATTTACTACATGTGCAATTTACTTTCCGCTGCCATAACTCTAGAATTGCATGTAGGGTGATACTTGACTTGTACATCATTGTGAACTTGCCAAAAACTTGTCTTAATCAAAAGGCTAAACTTTTAAATTGTCAAGTAGTCTAATCACCCCCTCTAGACATACTTCCGATCCTACAAGTGGTATCGTAGCTTTGGTCTCCATTGGATTGGTTTCATTGCATTGACTCATAAGCTTGGTTTCACAACCTAGGAGAGTATGTGCCTAGTGAGGGTAATTTTCATAGAGGTCCTTACTTTGATGGTTCAAATTTTGCTAGTTGGAAGCACAAAATGAAAATGCATATTCTGGACATAACCCCACGATGGGGCATTATTTGTGTTGGTTTCAAGGTGAGTTCTTCGAGGAAGGAAAAGTTCCGGATCGCGGGTTACAAATGGATGAACTGGATGTTACGAACAATGCTCAAGCTTGTGACATTCTCTTCAATGCTTTATGTCCCGAGGAGTTCAACAAGATCAGCCGCCTTGGGAATGCAAAAGAGATTTGGGATACTTTGGTCGAAATGCACGAAGGTACCGAGTCCGTGAAGGAATCAAAGCTAGATGTTCTTCAAGGTCAACTTGACAAGTTCAAGATGAAGGAAGGTGAAGGAGTCGCTGAAATGTACTCTAGGCTTGCTCTCATCACAAATGAGATTGCCGCTTAGGAAGCGAAGAAATGACCGAATCGATTCATCATCAAGAAGATTCTCGAGCTTTGATGGAAAGTATGACACCGTGCACTTTGATCCAAATGATGCCAAACTACAAGGATCTCAAGCCTACCAAGTCATTGGAAGAATTGTTGTCATGAGATGACACTTAAAGATAAGGAAGAGCTTCACAACAAGTCAAGTGGTGCTTACAAAGCTACGCTTGAAGCTCCAACAACCTCAAGTGACAAGCTGGTTTCCAATGAAGAGATAAGCCTAATGGTGAAGAACTTCAACAAATTCTACAAGAGTAGAAGCAGGAAAGAAGCTCAAAGTCTAGATCATATGATGAAAAGAGATCTTCTAGTCGTGATCGAAATCTGCATAATTGTGGAAGACCCGACACTACTCAAATGAGTGTTCAACTCCCCACAAGAGAAGAGAAGAATTCCAAGAAGAAGAAGCTCAAGAGAAGAGTCACCTCGAAAAGAGAGAAGGAGAGAGATGATCGTAGAACGAAGATCCTCTCGAGAAGCAAGGATTCGGAAAGGAAAGACAAGTCATCAAGGAGCTACCAAGAAGAAAACATCAAGCTCATGTTAGGAATGGGTCTCCGGCCCGAAAACC
>JAHHZJ010006990.1:0-19084 GCA_021437245.1 Aegilops speltoides | reverse complement strand
AGCGTGATTACGGTATGGCGGCGCTTAGCGGTCCGCAGCATAGACAACAAGAAGGATGATCCGGACTAGAGTGCGGGAGAAGAGGAGCAGTGGGGATGAGGAGCTGCGAGGATGACGATGGGCATCGGTGAGGATGACCTAGCGCTGGTGGTGGCTGACCAAGGGCAAGAGATGGTGGTGGCTGACCATGGGCAAGAGATGGAGGTGGCTGAGGATGACCTAGCGATGGTCGTGCTGAAGGTGGCCTCGCGATGGTGGTGGTGCTGACAATGACCACGCACGGTGGTGGCGCCCGGCGATCCCACGGTGGGCGACATGACCACGCCAATTGTGGTAGAAGACTACATCCTTTGAAGGAAATATGCCTAGAGGCAATAATAAAGTTATTATTTATTTCCTTATTTCATGATAAATGTTTATTATTCATGCTAGAATTGTATTAACCGAAACATAATACATGTGTGAATACATAGACAAACATAGTGTCACTAGTATGCCTCTACTTGACTAGCTCGTTTATCAAAGATGGTTATGTTTCCTAGCCATGGACAAAAGAGTTGTCATTTGATTAACGGGATCACATCATTAGGAGAATGATGTGACTGACATGACCCATTACGTTAGCCTAGCACTTGATCGTTTAGTATCTTGCTATTGCTTTCTTCATGACTTATACAAAGTTCTGCAACTATGAGATTGTGCAACTCCGTGTACGGAAGAACACTTTGTGTGCTACCAAATGTCACAATGTGGCGGGTGATTATAAAGGTGCTCTACGTGGTGTTTCGAAGGTACATGTTGAGTTAGCATAATTGAGATTAGGTTTGTCACTCCGATTGTCGGAGAGGTATCTCTGGGCCCTCTCGGTAATACTCATCACCTAAGCCTTGCAAGCATGTAACTAATGAGTTAGTTATGAGATGGCGTATTCTGAGCGAGTAAAGAGACTTGCTGGTAGCGAGATTGAACTAGGTATTGGATACCGGCGATCAAATCTCGGGCAAATGTATACCGATGACAAAGGAACAAAGTATGTTGTTATGCGGTTTGACCGATAAAGATCTTAAGTAGAATATGTAGGAACCAATACGGGCATCCAGGTCCGCTATTGGTTATTGACGGAGACATGTCTCGGTCATGTCTACATTGTTCTCGAACCGTAGGGTCTGCACGCAAGGTTTCGATGGCGGTTATATTATGAGTTTATGAGTTTTGATGTACGAAGGAGTTTGGAGTCCGGATGTGATCACGGACATGACGAGGAGTCTCGAAATGGTCGAGACATAAAATTGATATATTGGACGGATATATTTGGACAGGAAAGGTTCGGGAGAGTTTGGGAATATCTGGAGCTCAGGAGGTTACGGAACCCCCGGTAAGTATATGGGCCTTATTGGGCCCTATTGGAAGGAGGAGAAGGAGCAGGAGGGGGCGCCCCCAAGCGAATCCAAATTGGGAGGCGGCCCCCTTTTCCTTCTCTCCTTCCCCCTCTTCCTTCCTACTACTACTACTCCTTCCTTTCCCCTCCATCTTGGATTAGGAAAAGGAGGGGAAACCTACTTGGAGTAGGTTTACCCCCCCCTATGCGCGCCCCTT
Organism: Aegilops speltoides; assembly: GCA_021437245.1. Lineage (NCBI taxonomy): Eukaryota > Viridiplantae > Streptophyta > Magnoliopsida > Poales > Poaceae > Aegilops > Aegilops speltoides. The sequence goes on along the minus strand of JAHHZJ010006990.1, from coordinate 17,488 downwards.
GGGCAGGCCACCTCCTCCCTCCCTCCTTTATATCTACGAGTGAGGGGCACCCTAGACACACAAGTTGATCATTGAGATCGTTCCTTAGCGTGTGCGGTGCCCCCTCCACGATATTACACCTCGGTCATATTGTAGCGGTGCTTAGGCGAAGCCTTGCGGCAGAGAGAACATCAAGATCGTCCTGCCTACGTCGTCTTGACGGAACACCCCCTAACGCCTCTGCTGGATCGGAGATCGAGTGCGTCATCGAGCTGTCGTGTGTCAAGAACTCGGAGGTGCGAATGTGGTGCTTGGATCGGTTGGACCCGGAGGGCGTCGACTACTTCGTCTACGTTGCGTCAATGCTTCGCTTGGTCTCACGAGTGCGTGACAACACTCTCCCCTCGTTGCTATGCATCACCATGATCTTGCGTGTGCGTGGAAAATTTTGAAATTACTCGTTCCCCAGCGGTGGCATCCGAGCCTAGGTTTTATGGTTTGATGTTATATGCAGAGTAGAACACAAGTGAGTTGTTGGCGATACAAGTCATCTGCCTACCAGCATGTCATACTTTGGTTGGCGGTATTGTTCGATGAAGCGGCCGGACCGACATTACTGCGTCGCTTCTGCGAGACTGGTTCTACCGCCGTGCTTTGCACAGGTGGCTGGCGGGTGTCGATTTCTCAACTTTAGTTGAACTAAGTATGGCTCGCCCGGTCCTTGCGAAGGTTAAAATGGAGTCTATTTGACAAACTATCGTTGTGGTTTTGATGCGTGGGTGAGAACGGTTCTTGCTCAGCATTTCGTAGCAGCCACGTAAAATTTGCAACAACAAAGTAGAGGGCGTCTAACTTGTTTTGCAGGGCATGTTAATGATGTGATATGGTCAAGGCGTGATGAGATATAAGTTGTTGTATGAGATGATCATGTTTTGTTGAAGTTATCGACAATGGCGAAGCCCTATGGATGTCTCTTTGTTGCAGAAGATGCAAGTGCCAAATAATTGCTTTACTTTATCGCTATCACGATAGCAATAGTTGCAAGAGCAATAGTTGGTGAGACAACCATGTGATGACACATTGATATAGATCAAGATGGCGAAGATCATGGTGTCGTGCGGTGACGATAGAGATCATGACAATACTTTGGAGATGGAGATCAAAGGCAAGATGATCATGGCCATATCATGTCACATATTATGATTGCATATGATGTTTATCTATTATACATCTTATTCTTGCTTTGATTGACGGTAGCATTTTAAGATGATCTCTCACTAATTATCAAGAAGTGTTCTCCTGAGTATGCACCGTTGCCAAAGTTAAATCGTGCCCGAGACACCACGTGATGATCGGGTGTGATAAGCTCTCGTCCATCTACAGCGGGTGCAAGCCAGTTTTGCTGCTGCGGAATACTCGAGTTAAATTTGTGAGCCTAGCATATGCGAGATATGGCCTCGGAACACGGAGACCGAAAGGTCGGCGTAAATCATATAGTAGATATGATCAACATATTGATGTTCACCATTGAAAACTACTCCATCTCACGTGATGATCGGTTATGGTGTAGTTGATATGGATCACGTAATCACTTAGATGACTAGAGGATGTCTCGTCTAAGTGGGAGTTCTTAAGTAATATGATTAATTAAACTTAAATTTATCATGAACTTAGTCTGGTAGTATTTTGCAAATTATGTTGTAAGATCAATAGCTTGCGTTGTTGCTTCCATATGTTTATTTTGATATGTTCCTAGAAAAATTGTGTTGAAAAATTTTAGTAGCAATGATGCGGATTTGATCCATGATCCGAGGTTTATCCTCATTGTCTGCCTGAAGAATTATGTCATTAATGCACGCTAGGTGGCAGACCTATTGCGAGGAGGCGATCTGAGGCGTTATGAGCGTTTGGCTAGCTCGATATGATGACTACTTGATAGTTTTGTGCACCATGCTTTATGGCTTAGAATCGGGACTTCAAAGATGTTTTGAACATCATGGACCATATGAGATGTTCGAGAATTGAAGTTAATATTTCTAGCAAATACTCGAGTTGAGAGATATGAAGTCTCCAACAAGTTCTATAGCTAAAAGATGGAGGAGAATCGCTCAACTAGTGAGCATGTGCTCAGATTATGCAGGTACTTCAATCGCTTGAATCAAGTGGGAGTTAATCTTCCAGATAAGATAGTGATTGACAGAATTCTCTAGTCACCATCACTAAGTTACTAGAACTTCATGATGAACTACAGTATGCAAGGGATGATGAAAATGATTCCCGAGTTTTTCATGATGATGAAATCGACATCAAGTGTTGATGGTTAACAAGACCACTAGTTTCAAGAAAAGGGCAAAGGGTTAGAAGGGAACTTCAAAAGAGCGGCAAGCAAGTTCTGCTCAAGTGAAGAAGCCCAAATGCGGACCTAAGCACGAGACTAATTGCTTCTCTTGCAAAAGGAATGGTCCTTTGAGCGGAAATGCCCCGAATATTTGGTGGATAAGAAGGATGGCAAAGTGAACAAGGGTATATTTGATATACATATTATTGATGTGTGCCTTACTAGTGTTTATAGTAGCCCCTGAGTATTTGATACTTGTTCGGTTGCTAAGATTAGTAACTCAAAACAGGAATTACAGAATAAACAGAGACTAGTTGAAGGGAAAGTGACGATGAGGTTGGAAGTAGTTCCAAGATTGATATAATCATCATCGCACACTCCCTATACTTTCGGGTTTAGTGTTAAACCTAAATAAATGTTATTTGGCGTTTGCGTTGAGCATGAATATGATTTGATCGTGTTTATTGCAATATGGTTATTCATTTAAAATCAGAGAATAATTGTTGTTCTGTTTACATGAATAAAACCTTCAATGGTCATACACCCAATGAAAATAGTTTGTTGGATCTCGATCGTAGTGATACACATATTCATAATATTGAGGCCAAAAGATGCAAAGTTAATAATGATAGTGCAACTTATTTGTGGCATTGCCGTTTAGATCATATCGGTGTAAAGCGCATGAAGAAACTCCATAAAGATGGATTTTCGGAATCACTTGGTTATGAATCATTTGATGCTTGCGAACCGTGCCTTTTGGGCAAGATGACTAAAACTCCGTTATTCGGAACAATGGAACGAGCTACTGACTTATTGAAAATAATACATACTGATGTATGCAAACCAATGAGTATGAAGGCTTGTGGCAAGTATCGTTATTTTCTGACCTTCACAGATGATTTGAGCAGATATGGGTATATCTACTTGATGAAACATGAGTCTGAAATAGTTGAAAGGTTCAAAGAATTTCAGAGTGAAGTGGAAAATCATCATAACAAGAAAATAAAGTTTCTATGATCTGATCGTGGAGATGAATATTTGAGTTATGAGTTTGGTCTTCAATTAAAACAATGTGAAATAGTTTCACGCTCACGCCACAGAACACCACAGCGTTATGGTGTGTCCAAGCGTCGTAACCGCACTTTATTGGATATCGTGCGATCTATGATGTCTCTTCTGATTTACCAATATCGTTTTGGGGTTATGCATTAGAGACAGCTGCATTCACATTAAATAGGGCACTATCTAAATCTGTTAAGACGACACCGTATGAACTATGGTTTAGCAATAAACCTAAGCTGTCGTTTCTAAAAATTTGAAGTTGTGATGCTTATGTGAAAAAGTTTCATCTGATAAGCTCAAACCCAAATCGGAGAAGTGTGTCTTCATAGAATACCCAAAGGAAACTGTTGGGTACACCTTCTATCACAGATCCGAGGCAAGATTTTCGTTGCTAAATTGGATCCTTTCGGAGAAGGAATTTCTCTCGAAAGAAGTGAGTGGGAGGAAAGTAGAGCTTGATAAGGTAATTTGTACCTTCTCCCGAATTGGAAAATAGTTCATCACGAAATCAGTTCTAGTGATTCCTACACCAATTAGTGAGGAAGCTAATAATGATGATCATGAAACTTCAGATCAAGTTACTCTGAGAACCTCGTAGGTCTTCCAGAGTGCAGTCCGCACTAAGAGTGATGCGGTAATCCTGTTACGAAAGTCATGTTACTAGACCATGATAAACCTCGAACTATGAGGAAGCGATGATGAGCCCAGATTCCACGAAATGGCTTGAGGCCATGAAATCTGAGATGAGATCCATGTATGAGAACAAAGTGTGGACTTTGGTGGAGTTGCCCGATGATCGGCAAGCCATAGAAAATAAATGGATCTTCAAGAGGAAGACGGACGCTGATAGTAGTGTTACTATCTACAAAGCTAGACTTGTCGAAAAAGGATTTTGACAAAGTTCAAGATGTTGAATACAATGAGATTTTCTCACTCAGTGTCGATGCTTAAAAGTCTGTCTGCGAATCATGTTAGAAATTGCCACATTTTATCAAATCTGGCAAATGGATGTCAAAACTGAATTCCTTAATGGATTTATTAAAGAAGAGTTGTATATGATGCAACCAGAAGGTTTTGTCAATCCTAAAGGTGCTAACAAAATGTGCAAGCTCCAGTGATCCATCTATGGACTAGTGCAAGCATCTCGGAGTTGGAATATACGCTTTGATAAGTTGATCAAAGCATATAGTTTTATATGGACTTACGATGAAGCATGTATTTACAATAAAGTGAGTGGGAGCACTACACCTTTACGATTAGTATATGTGAGTGACATATTGTCGATCGAAATGATGTAGAATTTTACGCAAAGCATAAAGGAGTGTTTTAAAGGAGTTCTTTAAAAGAAAAGACCTCGATAAAAGCTACTTACATATTGAGCATCAAGATCTATTGAGATAGATCAAGGCGGCTTGATAAGATTTTCAATGAGTACATACCTTGGCAAGATTTTGAAATAGTTCAAAATGGAGCAGTCAAAGAAAGAGTTCTTGCTGTGTTGCAAAGGTATGAAATTGAGTAAGACTCAAATCCCGACCACAGCGAGAAAATAGAAAGAGAATGAAAAATCATTCCCTATGCCTCGATCATAGGTTCTATAAAGTATGCTATGCTATGTACCGAACTATTGTATACCTTGCTCTGAATTTGGCAAGGGAGTACAATAGTGATCTAGGAGTAGATCCTTTGGACATTGGTCAAGAATATCCTTAGTAAGGACTAAGGAGATGTTTCTCGATTATGGAGGTGATAAAAGAGTTTGTTGTAAAAGTTACATCGATGCAAACTTTTACACCGATCCGAATGACTCTAAGTCTCAACCTGGATACATATTGAAAGTGGGAGCAATTAGCTAGAGTAGCTCATGCAGAGCATTGTGGACATAAAATATTTGCAAAATACATACGGCTCTAAATGTGATGAGACCCGTTGACTAAGCTTCTCTCACGAGCAAAACATGATCACACCTTAGTACTCTTTGGGTGTTAATCACGTAGAGATGTGAACTAGATTATTGACTCTAGTAAACCCTTTGGATGTTGGTCACATGATGATGTGAACTATGGGTGTTAATCATATACAGATATGAATATTGGTATTAAATCACATGGGATGTGAACTAGATTATTGACTCTAGTGCAAGTGGGAGACTGAAGGAAATATGCCCTAGAGGCAATAATAAAGTTATTATTTATTTCCTTATTTCATGATAAATGTTTATTATTCATGCTACAATTGTATTAACCGGAAACATAATACATGTGTGAATACATAGACAAACATAGTGTCACTAGTATGCCTCTACTTGACTAGCTCGTTTATCAAAGATGGTTATGTTTCCTAGCCATGGACAAAAGAGTTGTCATTTGATTAACGGGATCACATCATTAGGAGAATGATGTGATTGACATCACCCATTCATTAGCCTAGCACTTGATCGTTTAGTATCTGCTATTGCTTTCTTCATGACTTATACAAAGTTCCTGCAACTATGAGATTGTGCAACTCCGTGTACGGAAGAACACTTTGTGTGCTACCAAACGTCTGGCGTAATCGGGTGATTATAAAGGTGCTCTCAGGTGTTTCGAAGGTACATGTTGAGTTGGCATAATTTGAGATTAGGATTTGTCACTCGATTGTCGGAGAGGTATCTCGGGCCCTCTCGGTAATACTCATCACCTAAGCCTTGCAAGCATGTAACTAATGAGTTAGTTATGAGATGACGTATTCTGAGCGAATAAAGAGACTTGCCGTGCGAGATTGAACTAGGTATTGGATACCGACGATCAAATCTTGGGCAAGTAACATACCGATGACAAAGGAACAAAGTATGTTGTTATGCGGTTTGACCGATAAAGATCTTCGTAGAATATGTAGGAACCAATATGGGCATCCAGGTCCCGCTATTGGTTATTGACCGGAGACATGTCTCGGTCATGTCTACATTGTTCTCGAACCGTAGAGTCCGTGCGCTTATGGTTTCGATGGCTTATATTATGAGTTTATGAGTTTTGATGTACGAAGGAGTTAGTCCTGTATGTGATCACGGACATGACGAGGAGTCTCAAATGGTCGAGACATAAAATTGATATATTGGACGGATATATTTGGACACGGAAAGGTTCCGGAGAGTTTGGGAATATCTGGGAGTCCGGGAGGTTACGGAACCCCGGTAAGTATATGGGCCTTATTGGGCCCTATTGGAAGGAGGAGAAGGAGCAAGGGAGGCGCCCCCAAGCCCAATCCGGGTGGGAGGGGCCGCCCCCTTCCTTCTCTCCTTCCCCTCTTCCTTCCTACTACTACTACTCCTTCCTTTCCCTCCATCTTGGATTAGGAAAGGAGGAAACCTACTTGAGTAGGTTTCCCCCCTGGCGCCCCCTTGGGCAGCCACCTCCTCCCTCCTCCTTTATATCTACGGGGTAAGGGGCACCCTAGACACACAAGTTGATCATTGAGATCGTTCCTTAGCGTGTCGGTGCCCCCCTCCACGATATTACACCTCGGTCATATTGTAGCGGTGCTTAGGCGAAGCCTGCGACAGGAGAACATCAAGATCGTCACCACGTCGTCTTGTGGAACTCCCCCTGCGCCTTTGCTGGATCGGAGATCGGGGTGCGTCATCGACTTGTCGTGTGTCAAGAACTTCGGAGGTGCGAGTAGCGGTGCTTGGATCGGTTGGACCGGAGGGCGTGACTACTTCCTCTATGTTGCGTCAGCGCTTCGCTTGGTCTCACGAGGGTACGTGAACAACACTCTCCCCTCTCGTTGCTATGCATCACCATGATCTTGCGTGTGCGTAGGAAAATTTTGAAATTACTACGTTCCCCAACACCCACTGCCTCCACCGCCTCGCCGCTCTTGGCGCATCAGGGAGAGGAAGGATAAGGAGAAGGAGAAGGAGAAGAACAATGCATGAGAACTAAACTTTGTCAGGTATGTCAGATCTTCTATAGGTTAGTTATCCAAAATGATATATATATATATATATATATATATATATATATATATATATATATATACTTAGTTACCTATGTTATCTCTAATATGCTTAGTTTCCTATAGGTTAGCTTCATTTTTACCTAAGTTGGCTCTAATATACTAACTTAGAGCTTATATGCTTAGTTTCCTATAGGTTAGCTCCAAAATAACTTATGTTAGCACAAAATGATCAAGTTTACATAATAAGCTAATAGTCTTTTCTTATTCTTCTTCTTTTCCAAAATGACATAGGTTAGCTTCATTTTACCTAAGTTGGCTCTAATATACTAACTTAGAGCTTATATGCTTAGTTTCCTATAGGTTAGCTCCAAAATAACTTATGTTAGCACAAAATGATCAAGTTTACATAATAAGCTTATAGTCTTTTCTTATTCTTCTTCTTTTCCAAAATGACATAGGTTAGCTTCATTTTACCTAAGTTGGCTCTAATATACTAACTTAGAGCTTATATGCTTAGTTTCCTATAGGTTAGCTCCAAAATAACTTATGTTAGCACAAAATGATCAAGTTTACATAATAAGCTTATACTCTTCTTCTTATTCTTCTTCTTTTCCAAAATTCTTCTTGTTCTTCTTCTTCTAGTATTCTTCTAGTCTTCTTCTTTTTCTTTTTCTAACTTCTTGTTTATCATTTTGCAGATTTGATTTAATTCACGGAAGCTTGCATGGATGGAGTGCTTCTTTTCCATTTGTGTTTTTATTTTGTATCAATGTGAAACTTTTGTGAATTGATGGATAACGGTGTTGGATGAACAATGTGAAACTTTTGTAATATGTAACGATGGAACTATGTGTTGGCTCTGTATGTATATATGATGGAACTTGTGTGTTGGCTCTGTATGTATATATGATGGAACTTGTGTGTTGGCTATGTATGTATATATGATGGAACTTGTGTGTTGGCTATGTATGTTATATGGATGCTTGTTGTATATATATATATATATATATATATATATATATATATATATATATATATGTGTGTGTGTGTGTGTGTGTGTGTGTGTGTGTGTGTGTGTGTGTGTGTGTGTGTGTGTGGTGTGGATATCTCATAGGTGAAATAGTGACCTAAGATTAAGAAGAAGAAAATTAAAAAATTATTACTAATGGCGCACTACCATGTGGTGCGCCATTAGTATAGAAAGACACTAGTGGCGCCTTTGGGCAAAACTAATGGCGCACTTGTTGGAAATATGCCCTCGAGGCAATAATAAAAGTATTATTATATTTCAATGTTCATGATAATTGTCTTTTGTTCATGCTATAACTGTGTTATCCGGAAATCGTAATACGTGTGAACACTTAGACCCCAATATGTCCCTAGTGAGCCTCTAGTTGACTAGCCCGTTGTGATCAATAGATGGTCATGGTTTCACGACTATGGACATTGGATGTCGTTGATAACGGGATCACATCATTAGGAGAATGATGTGATGGACAAGACAATCGTAAGCATAGCATAAAAGATCGTATAGTTCGTTTGCTAGAAGCTTTGCCAATGTCAAGTATCTCTTCCTTCGACCATGAGATCGTGTAACTCCGGTTACCGTAGGAGTGCCTTGGGTGTATCAAGCGTCTGGCGTAAGCGGGTGACTATAAAGGTGCATTACGGTATCTCCGAAAGTATCATTGGGTTGACACGGATCGAGGCGGGATTTGTCACTCCGTGTGGCGGAGAGGTATCTCTGGGCCCACTCGGTAATGCATCATCATAATGAGCTCAATGTGACCAAGCTGTTGGTCACGGGATCATGCATTACTGATGCGAGTAAAGTGACTTGCGATAACGAGGCCGAACAAGGTATTGAGATACCGACGATCGAGTCTTGGGCAAATAACGTACCGATTGACAAAGGGAATTGCATACGAGGTTTGATCGAATCCTCGACATCGTGGTTCAACCGATGAAATCATCGAGGAGCATGTAGGAGCCAACATGGGTATCGGACCCGCTGTTGGTTATTGCCGAGAGTCGTCTCGGTCATGTCTGCGTGTCTCCGAACCCGTAGGGTCTACACATAAGGTTCGGTGGCGCTAGGGTTAGTAGGAAGACTAGTATGTGAATACGAATGTTGTTGAGTCCGGATGAGATCCGGACGTCACGAGGAGTTCGGAAGGTCGGAGGTAAAGAATAATATATAGGAAGTGGTGTTTGACCATCGGGAAAGTTTGGGGTCTCCGTAAAATCTGGGACCACCGGGAGGTCCCGGGTCCACCGGTGGGGCCACCTATCCGGAGGGCCCCATGGGCCAAGGGAAGGAACCAGCCCACGGGGGCTGGTGCGCCCCTAGGCCCACCCCTAGCCTAGGGTTGAAACCCTAGGGGTGGGGCGCCCACCCGGCAGGGGCACTCCACCCCCTTGCCGCCCCCCAGAGGTGGATCTCCAGGGGCAGCCACCAGGGGGCCTATATAAAGGGGAGGAGGGCTGCTGTACCAATTCAAAGGCGCAGCCCTCCCTCCCAACACTTCTCCTCCTCCGTAGAGCTCGGCGAAGCCACAGCCGAGATCTTGCTTCTCCACCATCACCACGCCGTCGTCTTCTGGTGGAGCTGTCTTCCTCAACCTCTCCTTCCTCCTTGCTGGATCAAGGCGGAGGAGGCGTCGCTCGTCCCGTCTCGTGTGTTGAGCAGCGAGGTGCTGTCCGTTCAGCACTTGGACATCGGTGATCTGAATCACGTTCGAGTCGACTCCATCATCACCTTGCAAGCTTCATACGCGATCTACAAGTGGTATGTAGATGCAATCTCTCTCCATTACTCGTTGCTTAGATGAACTCATAGATGGATCTTGGTGAAGCCGTGGGAAAAATTTTAATTTTCTAGCGTTCCCCAACAGTGGCATCATGAGCTAGGTCTGTCGTAGTTCTCTAATGCAGAGTAGAACACAATTTGTTGTGGGCGTTGATCTTGTCATCTTACTTGCCTCTACTAGTCTTTTCTTGCTCAGCGGTATTGTGGGATGAAGCGGCCGGACCAACCTTACGTGCGCTTACGTGAGACCGGTTCCACCGGTGACATGCACTAGTTGCATAAGGTGGCTGGCGGGTGTCTGCTCTCTCCACTTTAGTTGGGCGGATTCGATGAACAAGGCCCTTATGAAGGGTAAATAGAAGTTGACAAAATCACGTTGTGGTGATTCGTAGGTAAGAAAAGCGTTCTTGCTAGAACAATCGCAGCCACGTAAAAGATGCAACAACAATTAGAGGGCGTCTAACTTGTTTTTGCAGCGATTGATCATGTGATGTGATATGGCGAGAAGTTGTGATGAATGATGAATTGTGATGTATGAGATCATGTTCTTGTAATAGGATTCACGACTTGCATGTCGATGAGTATGACAACGGCGAGAATATAGGAGTTGTCTTTATTTTTTGTATGACCTGCGTGTCATTGAAGAGCGCCATGTAAACTACTTTACTTCATTACTAAGCGCGTTAGTCATAGAAGTAGAAGTAGTCGTTAGGCGTGACAACTTCATGAAGACACGATGATGGAGATCATGATGATGGAGATCATGGTGTCAAGCGGTGACAAGATGATCATGGAGCCGAAGATGGAGATCAATGGAGCTTGATGATATTGGCCATATCATGTCACAACTATATAATTGCATGTGATGCTTATTATGTTTATGCATCTTGTTTACTTAGGACGACGGTAGTAAATAAGATGATCCTTACAAAATTTCAAGAAGTGTTCTCCCTAAGCGTGCACCGTTGCTACGGTTAAATCGTTTCTAAGCACCACGTGATGATGGGTGTGATGGATCCTTCGTTCACATACAACGGGTGTAAGACAGTTTTACACAGGCGAAAACACTTAGGGTTAACTTGCGAGCCTAGCATGTACAGACATGGCCTCGGAACACGGAGACCGAAAGGTCGAACACGAGTCGTATGGAAGATACGATCAACATGAAGATGTTCACCGACGATGACTAGTCCGTCTCACGTGATGATCGGACACGGGCTAGTCGACTCGGATCGTGTAACACTTAGATGACTAGAGGATGTCTAATCTAAGTGGGAGTTCATAATTTTGATTAGAACTTTATTATCATGAACTTAGTCTAAAACCTTTGCAAATATGTCTTGTAGATCAATGGCCAGCGCTAATGTCAACATGAACTTCAGCGCGTTCCTAGAAAACCAAGCTGAAAGATGATGGCAGCAACTATCTGGATGGGTCGGAACACGAGATCATCCTCATAGCTGCCAAGAAAGCAGTATGTCCTAGAAGCACCGTTAGGTGACCCACTGTTCTCCCAGCGCGCAAGGCGATTTGAGCGTCTGGCGGACTCGTTCGATGATTACTCCCTCGTTCGGTGCGGCATGCTCTACAGCTTAGAACCGGGGCTCCAAAAGCGTTTTGAGCATCACGGAGCATATGAGATGTTGAAGAGCTGAAACTAGTTTTCCAAGCTCATGCCGGGTCGAGAGATATGATGTCTCGACAAGTTCTCTGATTGTAAGATGGAGGAAAACAGTTACATCGGTGAGCACATCACGAAGATATGCAGGTTGCACAACCGTATGACCCAGGTGAACAATAACCTCCCGATGAGGCGGTCATTGACAGAATCCTCGATCGCTTCCACCAAGCTACAAGAGCTTTGTGATGAACTACAACATGCGAGGATGGTGAAGACCATTCTGAAGTGTACTCAATCTGAAGTCGTGAGGCTGAAATCAAGAAAGAACATCAAGTGTTGATGGTCAATAAGACCACTAAGTTCAAGAAGGGCAAGGGAAGAAGAACTTCAAGAAGGGCGGCAAGAATGTTGCCGCCCGTAAGCTTTATTGCGGAAGAAGTCAAAGAATGGACCCAAGCACGAGGCTGAGTGCTTTTATTGCAAGGGAAGGGTCCTTTGGAAGCGGAACTGCCCCAAATACTTAGCGGATAAGAAGGCGGCAACACCAAAGGTATATTTGATATACATGTAATTGATGTGTACCTTACCGATTACTCGTAGTAACTCACAGGTATTTGATACGGTGCCGTTGCTCATATTTGTAACTCACGGCGGGGAGCTGCGGAATAAGCGGAGGCTGGCGAAGGGCGAGGTGACGATCTTGCGTCGGGAATGGTTCAGTCGATGTGATCGCCGTCGACGCGCTGCCTCTACATTTACCTACGGGATTAGTTTTGAACCTTAATAATTGTTATTTAGTGCCAAGTTTGAGCATGAACATTGTATCTGGATCTCGTTTGATACAAGATGGCTACTCATTTAAGTCTGAGAATAATGGTTGTTCGATTTATATGAGAGATATGTTTTATGGTCATGCTCCGATGGTCAATGGTTTATTCTTAATGAATCTCGAGCGTAATATTACACATGTTCATAGTGTGGATGCCAAAAGATGTAAATTTGATAACGATAGTCCCACATACTTGTGGCTTTGCCGCCTGGTCACATTGGTGTCAAGCGCATGAAGAAGCTCCATGCTGATGGACTTTTAGAGTCTCTTGATTATGAATCGTTTGACACATGCGAACCATGCCTCTTAGGCAAAATGACCAAGACTCCGTTCTTCGGAACAATGGAGCGAGCAACCAACTTGTTGGAAATCATACATACCGATGTGTGCGGTCCAATGAGCGTTGAGGCTCGCGGAGGATATCGTTATGTTCTCACTCTCACTGATGACTTGAGTAGATATGGGTATGTCTACTTAATGAAACACAAGTCTGAGACCTTTGAAAAGTTCAAGGAATTTCAGAATGAGGTGGAGAATCAACGTGACCGAAAGATAAAGTTCCTGTGATCAGATCGTGGAGGAGAATACTTAAGTCACGAATTTGGCACACACTTAAAGAAATGTGGAATCGTTTCACAACTCACGCCGCCTGGAACACCTCAAATAAGCGGTGTGTCGAGCGTCGTGTCGCACTCTATTGGATATGGTGCGGTCTATGATGTCTCTTACCGATTTACGCTGTCATTTTGGGGATCGCTCTAGAGACAGCTACATTCACTTTAAATAGGGCACCGTCTAAATCCGTTGAGGCGACACCGTATGAATTATGGTTTGGGAAGAAACCTAAGCTGTCGTTTCTAAAAGTTTGGGGATGCGATGCTTATGTCAAGAAACTTCAACTGAAAAGCTCGAACCCAAGTCGGAAAAATCGTATTCATAGGATACCCTAAGGAAGCTATCGGGTATACCTTCTACTTAAGATCTGAAGGCAAGGTCTTTGTTGCCAAAACGGATGCTTTACGGAGAAAGAGTTTCTCTCGAAAGAAGTAAGTGGGAGGAAAGTAGAACTTCGATGAAGTACTACCTCTCGAGCGGAAGAGTGGTGCAGCGCGAGAAACCGTTCTGTGATGCCCACACCAACCAAGAGGAAAACAATGATGATGATCAAGGTACTTGGATCAAGTTGCTCTGAACTTGAAGGTCCACGAGGACACGTTCCGCACTGAGTGATGCGGCAACCGTGTCATGGAAATCATGTTGTTAGACAACAATGAACCTTGAACTATGAAGAAGCGATGGCGGGCCGGATTCCAACAAATGGCTTGAGGCCATGAAATCCGAGATAGAATCCATGTATGAAAACAAAGTATGGACTTTGACAGACTTGCCCGAAGATCGGCGAGCAAAAGAAAACAAATGGATTTTTAAGAAGAAGGCGGACGCGGATGGTAATGTTACCATCTATAAAGCTCGACTTGTCGCTAAGGGTTATCGACAAGTTCAAGGGATTGACTACTGACGAGACATTCTCTCCGTAGCGAAGCTTAAGTCCGTCCGAATCATGTTAGCAATTGCGCATACTATGATTATGAGATATGGCAGATGGACGTCAAAACGGCATTCCTTAACGGACATCTTAAGGAAGAGCTGTATATGATGCAGCGGAAGGTTTTGTCGATCCTCGAGCGCTAACAAAGTATGCAAGCTCCAGCGATCCATTTATGGACTGGTGCAAGCGTCTCGGAGTTGGAACATTCGCTTTGATGAGATGATCAAAGCGTTTGGGTTTATGGAGACTTATGGAGAAGCCTGCGTTTACAAGAAAGTGAGTGGGAGCTCAGTGGCATTTCTCCTACTATATGTAGATGACATACTCTTGATGGGAAATGATACAAAACTTACGGACAGCATAAAGGCCTACTTGAATAAGTGTTTTTCAATGAAGGACCTTGGAGAAGCTGCTTATATATTAGGCATCAAGATCTATAGGGATAGATCGAGGCGCCTCATAGGTCTTTCACAAAGCACATACCTTGATAAGATTTTGAAGAGGTTCAAAATGGATCAGTCCAAGAAAGGGTTCTTGCCTATGTTACAAGGTGTGAAATTGAGCTCAGCTCGATCACCGACCACGGCAAAAGATAAAGAAGAGATGAGTGTCATCCCTATGCTTCAGCCATAGGATCTATTATGTATGCCATCTTGTGTACGGACCGATGTAAACCTTGCCGTAAGTTTGGTTGCAAGATACCAAAGTAATCCCGGCAAAGAACAACTGGACAGCGGTCAAGAATATCTGAAGTACACGAAAAGGACAAAGGACATGTTTCCGTTTATGGAGGAGCGAAGAGCTCGTCGTAAAGGGTTACATCGGCGCTAGCCGACTCGGATCTGGATGACTCTAAGTCACAAACCGGATACGTGTATATGTTGAATGGTGGAAGCGATGGCTGGTGCGGTACCAAGCGAGCGTCGTGGCGGGATCTCGTGTGAAGCGGAGTACATGGCAGCCTCGGAGGCAGCGCATGAAGCGATTTGGGTGAAGGAGTTCATCACCGACCTAGGAGTCATACCCAATGCGTCGGGGCCGATCAAACTCTTCTGTGACAACACTTGGAGCTATTGCCCTTGCCAAGGAGCCGGGTTTCACAAGAAGACCGAGCACATCAAGCGTCGTTTCAACTCCATCCGTGAAAATGTTCAAGATGGAGACATAGAGATTTGCAAAGTGCACACGGATCTGAATGTCGCAGATCCGTTGACTAAACCTCTCTCACGTGCAAAACATGATCAACACGAACTCTATGGGTGTTCGATTCATCACAATGTAACTAGATTAGTGACTCTAGTGCAAGTGGGAGACTATTGGAAATATGCCCTAGAGGCAATAATAAAAGTATTATTATATTTCAATGTTCATGATAATTGTCTTTTGTTCATGCTATAAGCTGTTATCCGGAAATCGTAATACGCGTGTGAACACTTAGACCCCAATATGTCCCTAGTGAGCCTCTAGTTGACTAGCCCGTTGTGATCAATAGATGGTCATGGTTTCGACTATGGACATTGGATGTCGTTGATAACGGGATCACATCATTAGGAGAATGATGTGATGGACAAGACAATCGTAAGCATAGCATAAAAGATCGTATAGTTCGTTTGCTAGAAGCTTTGCCAATGTCAAGTATCTCTTCCTTCGACCATGAGATCGTGTAACTCCGGTTACCGTAGGAGTGCCTTGGGTGTATCAAGCGTCACAACGTAATCGGGTGACTATAAAGGTGCATTACAGGTATCTCGAAAGTATCATTGGGTTGACACGATCGAGGCTGGATTTGTCCTCCGTATGGCGGAGAGGTATCTCTGGGCCCACTCGGTAATGCATCATCATAATGAGCTCAATGTGACCAAGGTGTTGGTCACGAGATCATGCATTCTGATGCTGAGTAAAGTGACTTGCGATAGCGAGGCTGAACAAGGTATTGAGATACCGGCGATCGAGTCTCGGGCAAGTAACATACCGATTGACAAAGGGAATTGCATACGGGGTTTGATCGAATCCTCGACATCGTGGTTCAACCGATGAAATCATCGAGGAGCATGTGGGAGCCAACATGGGTATCAGACCCGCTGTTGGTTATTGCCGAAGTCGTCTCGGTCATGTCTGCGTGTCTCCCGACCCGTAGGGTCTACACATAAGGTTCGGTGGCGCTAGGGTTAGTAGGAAGACTAGTATGTGAATACGAATGTTGTTGAGTCCGGATGAGATCCGGACGTCACGAGGAGTTCGGAAGGGTTGGAGGTAAAGAATAATATATAGGAAGTGGTGTTTGACCATCGGGAAAGTTTGAGGTCTCCGTGAAATCTGGACCACCGGAGGGTCGAGGGTCCACCGGTGGGGCCACCTATCCCGAGGGCCCCATGGGCCAAGGGGAAGGAACCAGCCCACGGGGGCTGGTGCGCCCCAGGCCCACCCTAGCCTAGGGTTGAAACCCTAGGGGTGGGCGCCCACAGGCAGGGGCACTCCACCCCCCTTGGCCGCCCCCCACAGATTGGATCTCGAGGGCCAGCCACCAGGGGCCTATATAAAGGGGGAGGAGGGGGCTGCTGTACCAATTCCAAAGGCGCAGCCCTCCCTCCCAACACTTCTCCTCCTCCGTAAGAGCTCGGCGAAGCCTGCCGAGATCTTGCTTCTCCACCATCACCACGCCGTCGTCTTTGCCGGTGGAGCTGTCTTCCTCAACCTCTCCTTCCTCCTTGCTGGATCAAGGCGGAGGAGACGTCGCTCGTCCCGTCACGTGTGTTGAGCGCGAGGTGCTGTCCGTTCAGCACTTGGACATCGGTGATCTGAATCACGTTCGAGTCGACTCCATCATCACCTTGCAAGCTTCATACGCGATCTACAAGTGGTATGTAGATGCAATCTCTCTCCCATTACTCGTTGCTTAGATGAACTCATAGATGGATCTTGGTGAAGCCGTGGGAAAAATTTTAATTTTCTGCAACGTTCCCCAACAGCACTGCATGGTGCGCCATTAGTATACCAGATACTAATGGCGCACCAGTGGTGCGCCATTAGTAAAAAATACTAGTGGCGTGCTACTAATGGCGCACTGGTAATGTGCCATTAGTAGGCAAAACCAGTGCGCCATTTGTAGGCCTTTTCCTAGTAGTGTAAAGCAGAAGAGTATCCCTAGTGTCAGGGTAGGACTCCTATATGCGTGGACAGCAAGATTGGTGTCCGAATATACTTTTTCCTTCCCTTGTAAACCGACTCCGTACAACCCTAGGCCCCTCTAGTGTATATATAAACTGAAAGGTTTAGTTTGAAGAGGCTATCAGAAGAATCATAGGCTAGACAGCTAGGGTTTAGCCATTAAGATCTCGAAGTAGATCAACTCTTATAACCCC
>JAHHZJ010006987.1:0-20151 GCA_021437245.1 Aegilops speltoides | reverse complement strand
AATATATCAATCTTTATGTCTCACCATTTCGAACTCCTCGCATGTCCGTGATCACATCCGGACAACTTCTACATCAAAATACACAAACTCATAATATAACCGCCATCAAACCTTGCTGCAAGGACTACGGTTCGAGAACAATGTAGACATGACCGAGACACGCCTCCGGACAATAACCAATAGCGGGACCTGGATGCCCATATTGGCTTCTACATATTCTACGAAGATCTTTATCGGTCGACCGCATAACAACATACGTTGTTCCTTTGTCATCGGTATGTTACGAGATTCATCGCGGTATCCAATACCTAGTTCAATCTGCTACGGCAAGTCTCTTTACTCGCTCGTAATACATCATCTCACAGCTAACTCATTAGTTGTAATGGCAAGGCTTAAGTGATGTGTATTACCAGAGGGCCCAGAGATACCTCTCCGACTATCGGAGTGACAAAACCTAATCTCGAATACGCCAACCCAACATCCGCCTTTGGAGACACCGAGTACTTTTATAATCACCCGCACGTTGACGTGGTAGCACCGAAAGTGTTCCTCCTAAACGGAGTTGCATAATCTCATAGTTATAGGAACATGTATAAGTCATGGATAAAAGCAGAGCAACATACTAAACGATCGTGGTGCTGCTAATGGAATGGGTCATGTCAATCGATCATTCAATAATGATGTGACCTTGCTAATCAAATAACAACCCTTTGTTCATGGTTAGGAAACATAACCATCTTTGATTAACAAGCTAGTCTAGTAGAGGCATACTAGTGACACTCTTGTCTATGCATTCACACATGTATTATGTTTCCTAATACAATCCAAAGATGAATGATAAACATTTATCATGAAATAAGGAAATAAATAATAACTTTATTATTGCCTCTAGGCATATTTCCTTCAGCCTCCCACTTGCACTAGAGTCAATAATCTAGATTACATAGTAATGATTCTAACACCCATGGAGTCTTGGTGTTGATCATGTTTTGCTCGTGGAAGAGGCTTAGTCAACGGGTCCGCTACATTCAGATCCGTATGTATCTTGCAAATCTCTATGTCTCCCACCGACTAAATCCCGGATGGAATTGAAGCCTTGATGTGCTTGGTCCTCTTGTGAAATCTGGATTCCTTCGCTAAGGCAATTGCTCCAAGATTGTCACGAAGATTTTCATTGGACCCGATGCACTAGGTATGACACCTAGATCGGATATGAACTCCTTCATCCGCACTTCATTAGCTGCTCCGTTATGTACCCGCTTCACATGTAGATCCCGCCACGACGCTTTGTTTAGAACTGCACCAACCGACCTCCTCCGCTTAGTGTAAATAGGATCCGGTCCGTGATTTAGAATCGCTGGATCGTGTCAAAGCTTGCATCAACGTAACTGCCATTTATGAGCTCTTTGTCACCTCCATATACGAGAAACATATCCTTAGTCCTTTCGTATTTCGGATGTTCTTGATCACTGTCCAAGGATCCACTCGGATTACTTTGGTACCTCCCTGCTTATAGCAAGGCACACATCAGTCCGGTACAAAGATTGCATACATGATAGAGCCTATGGTAAGCATAGGAACATCTTTCATTTTCTATCTTCTCGCAGGGTCGGGCATTGAGTCTTACTCAACTTCACACCTTGCAACACGGAAAGAACCCTTTTTTGTTTGATCCATTTTGAACTTCTTCAAAATTTTGTCAAGGTATGTGCTTTGTGAAAGTCCAATTGCCCTTGATCTATCTCTATAGATTTTGATGCCCAATATGTATGCAGCTTCACCGAGGTCTTTCATTGAAAAACTCTTATTCAAGTATCCCTTTATGCTATCCAGAATTCTATTCATTTCCATTAGTAATATGTCATCTACATATAATATCGAAATGCTACGAGCCCCACTCACTTTCTTGTAAATACATGCCTCCCAAAAGTCTCAGATGAACCCAAATGCTTTGATCACACTATCAAAGCGCTTATTCCAACTCCAGATGCTTGCACCAGTAAAATGGATCGGGAGCTTGCACACTTTGTTAGCTCCCTTGATCGATAAAACCTTCGTTGCATCATATACAACTCTTCTTCCAAATCCATTCAGAATGGTTTACATCCATTTGCCAAATTTCATAATCATAAATGCCAATTGCTAACATGATTGGACAGATTAAGCATCGCCACGGGTGAGAAGGTCTCATCGTAGTCAATCCCTTGAACTTGTGAAACCCTTTGCAAAGTCGAGCTTTGTAGAGCTATTTACCGCCGGGCCCTTCTTCTTGAAGATCCACTTGTTTTCTATTGCTTGCCATTTGCAAGTCAACCAAAGTCCATACTTTGTTTTCAACATGGATCCCATCTCGATTTCATGGCCTCAAGCCATTTTAAATTGGAATCGGCTTTCACCATCGCTTCTTTCCCATAGGGTTTCCCAAGAGGTTTTTTTTTTTTTTTTTTTTTTCCCCCCCCCCCCCCATATAAATCTTTAAATAGGGAAAGGGACTTCCTACAAGTTACTTTCCTCCCACTACTTCTTTTGAGTTTTCAGAAATGATCCATTCTTGGCAACAAATTCTTCCTTCATTGTGTAGAATGTCCCAACCGGTTCCATGAAACACTTCATTTGGGGAGTACAATTTTTCCATAAGTCCATCCCCAAACTTTAAGAAACCCTTTGGTTTCTTGCAAACCTGTTCATAAGGTGTCCCTCAATGGATTTTGAGGGTTCATTCAAGGTTAATTCCCAAAGCATAACCCCAAAAGAACGGAATTTGAAGAGAATCATAGATCGCACCATATCTAGTAAAGGCGACAATGTTCGACACACCATTGTGGTGTTCCGGTATGGGAGTTGTAAACTATTCCACATTGTTTCAAATGTAGACCAAACTGAACTCAAATATTCACCCCACGAATCAGAAATTTAATTTTCTTATTACGATGATTTTCAACTTCACCCAAATTTTGAACTTTTCAAATGTTTTAGACTTATGTTTTTAAGTAGAAATACCCATATCCGCTTAAATCATCGTGAAGGTGAGAAAATAACGATATCCGCCACGAGCCTCAACATTCATCACCACAACATCCGATGTATGATTTCCAACAAATCTGCTTTCCATAGTACCGAGAACGGGTTTTAGTCATCTTGCCCATGAGGCACGGTTCAAGTGCCAAGTGATTCATAATCAATGACCAAAAGTCCATCAAGATGGAGTTTCTTCAGCGCTTTATACCGATATGATAAACGGCAAGGTCACAAATAAGTTGCACTATCATTATCAACTCTATCTTTTGGATTCAACATTATGAATATTTATACTACTATCGAGATTCATCAAAATAGACCACTCTTCAAGGGTGCATGACCATAAAAGATATTACCATATAAATAGAACAACCATTATTCTCTCGAAAATGAATAACCGCCTCGCATCAAACAAGATCCAGATATAATGTTCATGCTCAACGAGGCACCAAATGACAATTATTTAGGTCTAAAACTAATCCAAGGTAGATGTAGAGGTAGGGGACCGCGATCACATCGACTTTGGAACCATTTCCCACCATCGTCACCTCGCCCTTGCCGTTGTTCCTAATCCGAGCCCCTGCTTAGTTGCAAATATTAGCAATGTAACCAGATCAAAACCCGTGCTATGGGCTCTAGTAACCCACATCAATAACATGTATATCACATATACCTTTGTTCACCTTGCCATCCTTCTTATCCGCCAAATACTTGGGGCTTCCGCCAAAGGACTACCCTTGGGAGAACCCTTGAGGTTTAGGTCCGATTGGGTTTTTCTCCGAGCAAAGAATTGCGTCTCTTTTGAAGTTCCCTTCTTCCCTTTGCCTTTCTTCTTGAAACTAGTGGTCTTATTGACCATCAACACTTGATGCTCCTTTGATTTCTACCTCCGCAGCCTTTAATTGCAAAGAGGGCATAGTCTTTACTAACCCTTGCATATTATAGTTCATCACGGTTTGTAGCTTGGGAGTGATTGAAGAATTCCAATGACACAATCATCCGGAAGATTAACTCCCGCTGAGTCAAGTGATTGTAATACCCAATTCAGTATGTGCTCAGAGTAACTATTCTCCTCCATCTTGCAGCTATAGAACTTATTGAGACTTCAATCTCTCAACCGCATTCTTTGAATATCAACTTCAACCGGAACATCTCATATGCTCCATGACGCTCAAAACGCCGTGAAGACCCGTTCTAAGCCAGCATGGCACACGAACTATAGAGTAGTCATCCTTTGCCCAGACGCTTAACGCCGCCAGACGAAGAGTTCGCACCCCCGTGCATCCAGAATAACTTTCGGAATGAGGATAATCCTCAGGACCATTGTAATTGCTACCATCATCTTTCAACTTTGCTTTTCAAGGAACGATTAAAATTCAAAACCAACAAAGACGAGCCATCTATCTACAAACAATCAGAAACAAGATACTATCGTACTAAGTTCATGATAAATTTAAGTTCAATTAATCATATTATTAAGAACTCCCACTTAGACACATCCTCTAGTCATCTAAGGATTGATCCAAATCAACTAAATCATAACCGATCATCACGGAGATGGAGTAGTTTTCAATGGTGAACATCTTATGTTGATCATATCTACTATATGATTCACGCCGACCTTTCGGTCTCCGTGTTCCGAGGCCATATCTGCATATGCTAGGGCTCCAAGTATAACCGAGTATTCGTGTGCAAAATGGCTTGCACCCGTAGATGGAAGAGCTTATCACACCCGATCATCACCGGGGTGTCTCCACGATTTAACTTTGGCAACGGTGTACTCGGGAGAACACTACTTGATAATTTTAGTGAGAGATCATCTTAAAATGCTACCATCAATCAAAGCAAGATAAGGTGCATAAAGGATAAACATCACATGCAATCAATATAAGTGATATGATATGGCCATCATCATCTTGTGCTTGTGATTCCATTCCCAACAGGTGATCACCATTCCCGGGACACCTTGATCTCCATCGTAGATCGTTTTACGCCATCTATTTTCACGATTATCGCTACCGCTAGTGATAAAGAAAGAATTTAAGGGCTTATGCTTCATAAAAGTTAATAAACCATATGGCTCCAGCCAGCCCGATAACTTCGTTACAAAACATGATCATCTCTACAATAAAATATAGCATCACGCCTTGACCATATCACATCACAACATGCCCCAAAAACAAAGACGCCCCTACTTTGTTGTTGCAAATTTTACGTTTCACGGGCTTAAGCAAGAACCAATCTCACCCACGATCAAAACCACAACGATATTTCGCCAAATAGACTCCGCTTTAACCTTCTCAAGGATCGAAAGCGGCCATATTCGGTTCAACTAAAGTGAGAGAGACAGACACCCGCCAAAACCTTTAAGCACGAAATTCGAATGGTGAAACCATCCGAAGCGCACGCGAATGTCGGTCCGGGCCGCCATCTCACAATACCGCTGAACCAAAATATGACATGTCGGTAGGTAGTATGACTTGTATCGCCCACAACTCACTTGTGTTCTACCTTGGCAAAACATCAAACCATAAAACCCTGGCTCGATACCACCGCTGGGGAACGAGTAATTTAAAAATTTACCCACGCACGCAAGATCATGGTGATGCAAGCAACGAGAGGGGAGAGGTTGTCACGCCTCAGAGATCGGGCGGAAGCGATCACAACGAGGGAAGTAGTGACGTTCTCCTCGCGATCCAACCGATCCCAGGTTACTTCCGCCCGAAGTTCTTGACACACGCAACCCGGACGCCCCTCGGCTCCAATCCCAGAGTTCGGAGGGGAGAACCAAGACGACGGCGCAGGACGATCTTGATGATCTATCACGCAGGGTTCGCTTAAGCACCGCCACGATATGACCGAGGTGGATTATGGTGGAGGGGGCACCACACGGCTAAGGAACCTCAAGGATCAACTTGTGTTCTAGGGGCCCCCCGTGAATAAAGAAGCAAGGGGAGGGCCGGCCCCCTAGGAGGCGCCCAAGGGGGGAGTCCTCCCCAGTGGGGAGGACTCCTTTCCTAGTCCAACTAGGAAGGAGGAAGGGGAAGGAAGGAGAGGAGGGAAGGGGCCGCCGCCTCCTTGTCCTATTCGACTGGGGCCCCACCTTCCCCGGGGCCCTCTCTCCCCTCTGGCCCACTAAGGCCCATAACCCCCCGGGGAAATCCCAAACCCGTTTTCTTTCCTCGAAACTTCCGAACCTTTCCTGTCCAATATAGCCGCCCAATATATCAATATTTATGTCTTGACCATTTTCGAGACTCCCATGTCCGTGATCACATCCGGACCAACTTCTTCGACATCAAAATACACAAACTCATAATATAACCGCCATCAAACCTTAAGCGCAAGGGACCCTAACGGTTCGAGAACAAAGACATGACCGAGACACGCCTCCGGGTCAATAACCAATGGGACCCGGATGCCCATAACGGCTCCTTACATATTCTACGAAGATCTTTATCGGTCAGACCGCATAACAACATAACGTTGTTCCCTTTGTCATCGGTATGTTATTTGCCCGAGATTCCATCCGGTATCCAATTGTTGGGTAACGAGTAATTTCAAAAATTTTCCACGCACACGCAAGATCATGGTGATGTATAGCAACGAGGGAAGAGTGTTGTCTACGCACCTGAGACCCGGGGAAGCGATCACAACGTAGAGGAAGTAGTCGACGCCTCCGCGATCCGACCGACCCCGCGCCCATTCCGGGCCCAGTTCTTGAACACGAAGCCGATGACGCCCTCGACGATCCAGCCGAGGTCGAGGGAGAGTTCCCAAGACGGCGGGGACGATCTTGATGTTTCATCCGAGGGTTCGCCTTAAGCTTCGCAACGATAACCGAGGTGGAATATGGTGGAGGGGCACCGACACGGCTAAGGAACGATCTCACGATCAACTTGTGGTTCAAGGGCCCCTCCCTCAGATATAAAGGAGGGAGGGGGAGGCCCGGCCCCTAGAAGGGAGGCTGCCGGAGGGTTCCTCTCTACCGAGTAGGACTCCCTTTCCTAGTTGGACTAGGTTTGGGAGGGGAAGAAAGGCGCCTCCTTGTCCTATTCGGACTGGGGAGGGGCGGCCACCTCCCCGCCGGCCCTCCTCTTCTCCTCAAGGCCCACCGAGGCCCATTTACCCTGGGGTTCCGTAACCTCCTGGTTTCCAGAATTTCGCCACTCGAACCATTCAACTCCAAACATAGGCTTCCAATATATCAATCTTTATGTCTCGACCATTCCGAGACTCCTCGCCATGTCCGTGATCACATCCGGACTAACCCTTCGGACATCAAAATACATAAACTCATAATAACCGCCATCGGAATTTGGCAGGATCACGGTTCGAGAACAATGTAGACATGACCTAGAACTATTCACGGTCAATAACCAACAGCGGACCTGGATGCCCATATTGGTTTACATATTCTACGAAGATCTTTGTCGGTCGACCAAGATAACAACAACGTTGTTCCCTTTGTCACGGTATGTTACTTGCCCGAGATTCGATCGGTATCCAATACCAGTTCAATCTCGCCATCGCAAGTCTCTTTACTCTCCAAATACATCATCTCACAACTAACTCATTAGTTGTAGTGCTTGCAAGGCTTAAGTGATGTGCATTACCGAGAGGGCCCAGAAACCCTCCCAAATCGGAGGAAAAAAATTTCAAAACCCCCAACCCCCCCTTTTAAAAATTTTTTTTAAACCCACCCCGGGGTTTGGACCCTTTTCCCCAAAAATTTTTCCTTAAAAAAAAATTTAAAAAAGGGCCAAAAAAAGGGTGGGGGAAAAAAAATTTTATTTAAATTTTTTTACCCTTTTTCCAAATTAAAATTTTTAATTTAAAAAAAATTTTTTAAACCAAAAGGGGAAATTTTTTTTTGGGGGGTTATAATTTTAAAATTTTTCCGTTTAAATTTCAAAATTTAATGAAAAATTTAAAGGGGGAAAAAAAAAATTCCTTTTTTTTTTTTTTTTCCCCCTTTGCCGGGAAAAAAGATTTGGAAATTTTCCAAACCCATGGATTTTGCCCAAATTTTTGGGGGGTTTTAGCCCCTTTTTTTTTATGATTTCCCAAATTTAATTTCCCCAGACCTTTTTAAAAAACCCCCCTTTCCCTTTTTTTGGAACCGGTTTTTTAAAGGGCCCCCCGAAATTTAAAAAAACCCCCCCCCCGGAAAAAATTCCTTCCCCTTTTTAATTTTTTTCCCCCCCGGGGTCCCTTAACCCCCCCTTTTTTTTAAAAGGCACCAACCCCCCCGGGGAAAAATTTGGCCTTTAAACTGGAAATTTTAAATTTTCCCAAACTTCCCCTTTGGCGGGCTTTGGCCCCCAAAAAAAACCCCGGCCCCTTTTTTGTTTTTTTTTTAAAAAAACTTTGGAATTTGGAAACCCCCCCCCCTTTTTTTTTTTCCCCAAAATTTGCAAAAAGGCCTTTTTAAAAACCCAATTTTCCCTTTTTTTTTTTTCCTTTTGAAAATTTTCCCCAATTTAAAAAGCCCCCTTTCCTTTTTTAAATTTGGCCCCCAAAAAATGGTTTTTAAAACCAAAATTTTTAACTTTTTTTAAAATCCCAAAGGGGGCCCCTTTTTTTTTTAAAATTAAAATTCCCTTTTTAATTAAAATTCCTTTTCCTTTTCCAAAATGGTTTTTAAAAATTTAAATTTTAAACCCAAACCCTTTTTAAAACAAATTTAAAATTAAAACCCAAAGGGTTTGGAAAATCAAAGGTTTTAAAGGGGAAAAAATAATTGGATCAACGTAACCTTTTAGGCCTTTGTCACCTCCATATACGAGAAACATATCCTTCGCCCTTTTCGTATTTCAGATGTTCTTGACCGCTGTCCAGGATCCACTGGATTACTTTGGTACCCCGCTAGACTTATAGCAAGGCACACAAGGTCGACACAAGATTGCATACATGATAGAGCCTATGGTAAGCATAGGAACATCTTTCATTTTCTCTATCTTCCGCAGGGGTCGGGCATTGAGTCCACTCAACTTCACACCTTGCGAAGAACCTTTTTTTTGATCCATTTTGAACTTCTTCAAAACTTTGTCAAGGGGCTTTGTGAAAGTCCATTGCCCTTGATCTATCTCTATAGATCTTAATGCCCAATATGTGCACTTCACCGAGGTCTTTCATTGAAAACTCTTATTCAAGTATCCCTTTATGCTATCCAGAATTCCATATCATTTCATCAAATATGTCATCCAATTAATTCGAAATGCTAGCTCCCACTCACTTTTTGTAAATACAGTTTCCAAAAGTCTGAAAACCCAAATGCTTTGATCACACTATCAAAGGTTATTCCAACTCCGAATGCTTGCACCAATATATGGATGCGGATACACTTTGTTAGCCCTTTGATCGATAAAACCTTCGTTGATCATATACAACTCTTCTTCCGTAAATCCATTAGAATGCGTTTTTACATCCATTTGCCAAATTTCATAATCATAAAATGCCAATTGCTAACATGATTCGGACGGACTTAAGCATCGCCAGGTGAGAAGGTCTCATCAGTCAATCCCTTGAACTTGTCGAAACCTTTTGCATAAGTCGAGCTTTATAGACAGAAATTCCGCCTACCTTCTTCTTGAAGATCCATTTGTTTTCTATTGCTTGCCTACCCGGCAAGTCAACCAAAGTCCACACTTTGTTTTCATACATGGATCCCATCTCGATTTCATGGCCTCAAGCCATTTTTGGAATTGGGCTCACCATCGCTTCTTCATAGTTCGAGGTTCATCATGATCTAGTAGCATGACTTCCGTAACAGGATTACCGCATCACTCGCGGATCTTACTCGTTGATCACGGGTTCGAGAACTTGATCAAGTTTCATGATCAACATCATCAACTTCCTCACTACTGGTGTAGGTGTCTCTAAACCGTTTCTGGATTTAACTACTTTCAAGTAAGGGAGAAGGTACAACCTCATCAAGTTCCACTTTCCTCCCACTCACTTCTTTCGAGAGAAACTCCTTCTAGAAAGGATCCATTCTAGCAACGAATGTCTTGCCTTCGATCTGTGATAGAAGGTGTACCCAACTGCTTCCTTTGGGTATCCTAAAGACACATTCGATTTGGGTTCGAGCTTATCGTTGGCTTTTTCACATAAGCATCGCATCCCCAAACTTTAAGAAACGAAACTTTTTTCTTTAAACCACATTCATAAGGTGCCTCAACGGATTTCACGGTGTTCTATTGTGAATGGCCGCCTCTAGAGCATAACCCCAAAACGATAGGGTAATCGAAGAGACATCATAGATCGCACCATATCTAGTAAAGACGACACGACGCTCGACACACCATTACGGGTGTTCCGGTGGCGGAGTTGCAAACTATTCCGCATTGTTTCAAATGTAACCAAACTCGAACTCAAATATTCACCTCCACGATCGATCAGAAACTTAATTTTTTGTTACGATGATTTTCAACTTCACTCAAATTTTTTGAACTTTTCAAACGTTTCGACTTATGTTTCATTAAGTAGATATACCCATATCCGCTTAAGTCATCCTGAAGGTGAGAAAATAACGATATCCGCCACGAGCCTCAACATTCTCGGAAAACATCATGTATGATTTAACAAATCTTTGTTTCCATAGTACCGAGAACGGTGTTCGTCATCTTGCCCATGAGGCACGGTTCGAAGTGCCAAGTGATTCATAATCAATGACTCAAAAGTCCATCAAGATGGAGTTTCTTCGCGCTTTAACGATATGACCTAAAAACACAAATAAGTTGCACTTTCTTATCAACTCGGATCTTTTGGTTTCAACATTATAATATGTATCACTACTATCGAGATTCATAAGAAATAGACCACTCAAGGGTGCATGACCATAAAAGATATTACTCATATAAAAAACAACCATTATTTCTGATTTAAATGAATAACCGCTCGCATCAAACAAGATCCAGATATAATGTTCATGCTCAACGCAGCACCAAATAACAATTATTTAGGTCTAAAACTAATCCCGGTAGATGTAGAGGTAGGGCCACCATCACATCGACTTTGGAACCATTTCCCACGCATCGCACCTCGCCCTTGCCGGTTCCTTTCCAGTCCTGCTTCGAGTTGCAAATATTAGGTTAACCAGATCAAATACCTGGCTATAGCTCTAGTAAGGTAACATCAATAACATGTATATCACATATACCTTTGTTCACCTTGCCATCCTTCTTATCCGCCAAATACTTGGGGCAGTTCCGCCCAAAGGACTACTGCTTAAGTAGAAGCACCTGGCCGTGTTTAGGGCCGACTTGGGTTTCTTCCCGAGCAGAACTTGCTTGTGTTCTTCTTGAGATTCTCCTTCTTCTTCCCTTTGCCTTTCTTCTTGAAACTAGTGGTCTTATTGACCATCAACACTTGATGCTCCTTCTTGATTTCTACCTCCGCAGCCTTTAGCATTGTAAGAGCTCTGCATAGTCTTTACTAACCCTTGCATATTATAGTTCATCACGAAGCCTTTGTAGCTTGGTGGCGTGATTGAGAATTCCCAATGACACAATCATCCGGAAGATTAACTCCCAATTGTGTCAAGTGATTGTAGTACCCGACATTCTGAGTATATGCTCACTAATGTAATCGTTTCTCCTCCATCTTCAGCTATAGAACTTATTGGAGACTTCATATCTCTCAATCCGGCATTCTGGAATATTAACTTCAACCTCCGAATATCTCATATGCTCCATGACGCTCAAAACGCCTTGAAGTCCCGGTTCTAAGCCGAAGCATGGCACATGAACTATAGAGTAGTCATGAGTTTTGCTCGCGACGCTCATAACATCCGCGTTGTCCAAAGAAGAAGTTCGTACCTAGCGGTGCATCCAGACGAGCTTTCCGGAAAGAATGAGGATGATCTCGTTACGGACCCAAATTCGTAATTGCTACCATCATCTTTCAACTTTGCTTTCAAGGAACGATTAAAATTCAACGAACAACAAAGACAGCCATCTATCTACAATCAAACATAAACAAGCAAGATACTATCGTACTAAGTTCATGATAAATTTAAGTTCATTAATCATATTATAAAGAACTCCCACTTAGAAAGACATCCTCTAGTCATCTAAGTGATCACGTGATCCAAATCAACTAAACCATAACCGATCATCACGTGAAATGGAGTAGTTTTCAATGGTGAACATCTTATGTTGATCATATCTACTATATGATTCACGCCGACCTTTCGGTCTCCGTGTTCCGAGGCCATATCTGCATATGCTAGGCCTGCCAAGTATAACCCAGTATTCAGGTGCAAAACCGGCTTGCACCCGCTAGATGGACGAGCTTATCACACCCGATCATCACGGGTGTCGGGCACGATTAACTTTGGCAACGTGCATACCGGGAGAACACTTTGATAATTTAGTGAGAGATCATCTTATAATGCTACCGCAATCAAAGCAAGATAAGATGCATAAAAGGATAAACATCACATGCAAATCAATATAAGTGATATGATATGGTCATCATCATCTTGTGCTTCACGATCCCCATCTTGCAAAGCACCACCATGATCACCATCGCCACCGGCGCGACACCTTGATCTCCATCGAGCATCGTTGTCGCCTCGCCAAACTTATGCTTCTACGATATCGCTACCGCTTAGTGATAAAGTAAAGCATTACGTATGCATTGCATACAATAAAGCGATAACTATATGGCTCCAGCCTTCCGATAACTTCGTTACAAAACATGATCATCTCATACAATAAAATATAGCATCACGCCTTGACCATATCACATCACAACATGCCCCGCAAAAACAAGTTAGACGCCCTCTACTTTGTTGTTGCAAATTTTACGTGGTTGCTACGGCTTAAGCAAGAACCAGTCTCACCTACGATCAAAACCACAACGATATTTCAAATAGACTCGCTTAACCTTCTCAAGGACCGGCGAGCTACACTCGGTTCAACTAAAGTGAGAGAGACAGACACCCACCACACCTTTAAGCAACGAAAGTGCTCGTGGGGTGAAACCAGCTCAGAAGCACGCAGTAATGTCGGTCGGCCGCTCATCTCACAATACCGCTGAACCAAAGTATGACATGCTGGTAGGCGATGACTTGTATCGCCCACAACTCACTTGTGTTCTACTGCAAAACATCAAACCATATAAAAACCTAGGCTCGATGCCACTGTGGTAACGAGTAATTTCAAAATTTTCCACGCACACGCAAGATCATGGTGATGTATAGCAACGAGATGGGAGAGTGTTGTCTACGCACTGTAGACCAAGCGAAGCGATCACAACGTAGAGGAAGTAGTCGACGCTCTCCTCGCGATCCGACCGATCCCGGCCACATTGCGCCCAGTTCTTGACACACGACAGCTGATGACGCCCTCGACTCGATCCAGCCGAGTGTCGAGGAGAGTTCGCACAGCACGACGCGGGACGATCTTGATGTTTCACGCGCAGGCTTCCTTAAGCTTCGACGTATAACCGAGGTGGAATATGGTGGAGGGCACCGCACACGGCTAAGGAACGATCTCACGATCAACTTGTGTGTTCCAAGGTGCCCCCTGCCTGAGATAAAGGAGGGAGGGGAGGCCGCCGCCCAGATGAGGCGCCGAGGAGTCCTACTCCTACCGAGTAGGACTCCTTTCCTAGTTGGACTAGGTTTGGGGGAGGAAGAGAAGGCGCCCCTCCTGTCCTATTCGGACTGGGGAGAGGCGCCACCTCCTGGCCGCCCCTCCTCTTCTCCTCAAGGCCCACCGAGGCCCATTTACCTCCGGGGTTCCGAACTCCTGCTCCCAGAATTTCTGTCATCCGAACCATTCAACTCCAAACATAGGCTTCCAATATATCAATCTTTATGTCTCGACCATTCCGAGACTCCTCATGTCCGTGATCACATCCGGACTCAACTCCTTCGACATCAAAATACATAAACTCATAATAACGCCATCGAACCTTGCGCAGGACTACGTTCGAGAACAATGTAGACATGACCTAGAACTATTCACGGTCAATAACCAACAGCGGACCTGATGCCCATATTGGTTCCTTTACATATTCTACGAAGATCTTTGTCGGTCGATCGCATAACAACATACGTTGTTCCTTTGTCATCGTATAGTTACTGCCCGAGATTCGATCGTCGTATCCAATACCTAGTTCAATCTCGCTATCGCAAGTCTCTTTACTCGCCGAATACATCATCTCACAACTAACTCATTAGTTGTAGTGCTTGCAAGGCTTAAGTGATGTGCATACGAGAGGGCCCAGATACCTCTCCGACAATCGGAGTGACAAAACCTAATCTCAAATACGCCAACCCAACATCTCGCCTTTGAGACACCGTAGTACTTTATAATCACCCAGCTACGCCAGGACGCTTGGTAGCACCCAAAGTGTTCCTCCGTAAACGGAGTTGCATAATCTCATAGTTACAGGAACATGTATAAGTCATGGATAAAAGCAGAGCAACATACTAAACGATCGTGGTGCTAAGTTAAGGAATGGGTCATGTCAATCGATCATTCTACTAATGATGTGACCTTGTTAATCAAATAACAACTCCTTGTTCATGGTTAGGAAACATAACCATCTTTGATTAACAAGCTAGTCTAGTAGAGGCATACTAGTGACATGTTGTTTGTCTATGCATTCACACATGTATCATGTTTCCGTTAATACAATTCTAGCATGAATGATAAACATTTATCATGAAATAAGGAAATAAATAATAACTTTATTATTGCCTCTAGGCATATTTCCTTCACCAATACCTAGTTCAATCTCACACGGCAAGTCTCTTTACTGCTCTAGTAATACATCATCTCACAGCCTAACTCATTAGTTGTAATGCTTGCAAGGCTTAAGTGATGCGACACGAGAGGGCCAGAGATACCTCTCCGACCATCGGAGTGACAAAACCTAATCTCAAATCACGCCAACCCAACATCCGCCTTTAGAGACACCTGTAGTATTCTTTATAATCACCCAGCTATGCCAGACGCTTGGTAGCACCCAAAGTGTTCCTCCCAGAAATGTGGAGTTGCATAATCTCATAGTTATAGGAACATGTATAAGTCATGGATAAAAGCAAGAGCAACATACTAAACGATCGTGGTGCTAAGCTAATGGAATGGGTCATGTCAATCAGATCATTCAACTAATGATGTGACCTTGCTAATCAAATAACAACCGCTTGTTCATGGTTAGGAAACATAACCATCTTTGATTAACAAGCTAGTCTAGTAGAGGCATACTAGTGACACTCGCTTGTCTATGCATTCACACATGTATTATGTTTCCGCTAATACAATTCCAAAGATGAATGATAAACATTTATCATGAAATAAGGAAAAATAATAACTTTATTATTGCCTCTAGGGCATATTTCCTTCATCTTGGTCAATAACCAATAGCGGACCTGATGTCCATATTGGTTCCTACATATTCTACGTAAGATCTTTATCGGTCAAACCGCATAACAACATACGCTTGTTTCTTTGTCATCGGTATATACTTGCCCTGAGATTTGATCGCGTATCCAATACCTAGTTCAATCTCGCTATCGCAAGTCTCTTTACTCGCTCAGAATACATCATCTCATAACTAACTCATTAGTTATAATGCTTGCAAGGCTTAGGTGATGAGTATTACCGAGAGGGCCTGAGATACCTCTCCGACTAATCGGAGGACAAAACCTAATCTTGAATTATGCCAACCCAACATGTACCTTCGAAACACCAGAGAGCACCTTTATAATCACCAGCTATTGCCAGACGCTTGGTAGCACACAAAGTGTTCTTCCGTAAATGGAGTTGCACAATCTCATAGTTGCGTGAACTTTGTATAAGTCATGAAGAAAGCAATAGCAAGATACTAAACGATCAAGTGCTAGGCTAACGGAATGGGTCATGTCAATCACATCATTCTCCTAATGATGTGATCCCACTAATCAAATGACAACACATGTCTATGGTTAGGAAACATAACCATCTTTGATTAATGAGCTAGTCAAGTAGAGGCATACTAGTGACTTTAGTTTTGTCTATGTATTCACACATGTATTATTTTGGGTTAATACAATTTAGCATGAATAATAAACATTTATCATGATATGAGGAAATAAATAATAACTTTATTATTGCCTCTAGGTATTTCCCCTCCCACGCACTAGAGCTAATTAATTAATAGTAATGATTCTAACACCCATGGAGTCTTGGTGTGATCATGTTTTGCTGTGGAGAGGCTTAGTCAACGGGTCGCAATATTCAGATCCGTATGTATTTGCAAATCTTATGTCTCCCACTTGACTTGGTCCCAATGGAATTGAAGCGCCCTTTGATGTGCTTGGTCCTTTGTGAAATCTGGACCTTTGCCGGCAATTGCACCAAAGATTTCAGTAAGATCTTCATTGGTCCGAGCCAGGTATGAACCAGATCGGAATGAACCCTTCATCCGACTTCATTCCGCTTTGTAAAGGGCTATGTACCCGCTTCACATGTAGATCTCCCACGACGCTTTGTTTAGAACCGCACCAACCGCCCACCCAAAAAAACACGATCCGGTTTGATTTAGAATCGCCCCGAAAGGTCAAAGCTTGCAACGAACCATTTACACTAGCCTTTTGTCACCCCATATACGAAAATATATCCTTAGTCCTTTTCGGTTTTTCAGATGTTCGACCGCCGGATCCACCGATTACTTTGGTACCCCCCGCTTTTGCTAGCAAGGTCTGCACAAAGATTGCATACATGATAGAGCCTATGGTAAGCATAGGAACATTTTTCATTTTCTCTATCCTCCGATGGGTCGGGCATTGAGTTTGACTCAACTTCACACCTTGTAGCACATGCAAGAATCCTTCCTTCCTGATCCATTTTGAACTTTTTCAAAATTTTGTCAAGGTATGTGGGAAAGTCCTATTGCCGCCTTGATCTATCTCTATAGATCTTGATGCCCAATATAAAGCAGCTTCACCGAGGTCTTTCATTGAAAAACTTTTATTCAAGTATCCCTTTATGCTTTCCAAATTCTATATCATTTCCAATTAATAATATGTCATCTACATACAAAACTAGAAATGCCACAGAGCTCCCACTCATTTTTTGTAAATACGTTTCCCAAAAGTCTGATAAAACCATATGCTTTGATCACACTATCAAAGCGCTTATTCCAACTAGATGCTTGCAACCATAAATGGAACGGAGCTTGCACACTTTGTTAGCACTTTGGATCAACAAAACCTTCCGCTGCATCATATACAACTTTCTTCTTGAAATCCATTCAAGAATGCAGTTTGACATCCATTTGCCAAATTTCAAATCATGAAATGCAGCAATAGCTAACAAGATTCGACAGTTTAACATCACTACGTGAGAAAGTCTCACCAGTCAACACCTTGAACTTGTCAAAAACCTTTTGCAACAAGTCATTTAGAAAGCAATTACCATCTGCCTTCTTCTTAAAGATCCATTTATTCTCAATGGTTGCCATCATCGGCAAGTCAACCAAAGTCCATACTTTGTTTTCATACATGGATCCCATCTCGATTTCATGGCCTCTAGCCATTTTGCGTAATCTGGCTCATCATCGCTTCCTCATAGTTCGTGAGGTTCATCATGGTCAAGTAACATGACTTCTAGAATAGGATTACCGCACTCACTCTGCGGATCTTACTGTAGACCTACGAGGTTCAAGAGAAACTTGATCCAAGTTTCATGATCAATATCATTAGCTTCCTCACTAATTGGTGTAGTCCACAGAACCGGCTTTGATGAACTACTTTCCAATAAGGAGTAGATACGTTATCTCATCAAGTTCTACTTTCTCCCACTCACTTCTTTCGAGAGAAACTCTTCTAGAAAGGATCCATTCTTAGCAACGAATGTCTTGCCTTCGATCTGGATAGAAGGTGTACCCATACGCCTCTTTGGGTATCCTATGAAGACACATTCTCGATTGGGTTCGAGCTTATCCGTTGAAGTTTCTTCACATAAGCATCGCAGCTCCAAACTTTAAGAAACGATAACTTTGGTTTCTTGCCAAACCACGCTCATAAGGAGTCGCCTCAACGGATTTTGATGGTGCCCTATTTAACGCGAATGCGCCGCCTCTAAAGCATAACCCCAAAACGATAGCGTAATCGGTAAGAGACATCATAGATCGCACCATATCAAGTAAAGTACGACAGACGCTCGACACACCATTTCGCTGGTGTTCCGGTGAGTTGCAAACTATTCCGCATTGTTTCAAATGTAAACCAAACTCAGAACTCAAATATTCTCCTCCACGATCGATCGAGAAACTTTATTTTCTTGTTACGATGATTTTCCACTTCACTCAAATTCTTTGAACTTTTCAAATGTTTCATTTATGTTTCATTAAATAGATATACCCATATCCGCTTAAATCATCGTGAAGGTGAGAAAATAACGATATCCGCCACGAGCCTCAACATTCATCGGACCACATACATCTAGTATGTATGATTTCCAACAAATCTGTTGCTCTCCATAGTACCAGAGAACGGTGTTTTAGTCATCTTGCCCATCGCACGGTTCGCAAGTACCAAGTGATTCATAATCAAGTGATTCCGTAAGTCTATCAAGATGGAGTTTCTTCATGCTTATAATCGATATGACTAAACGGAGTACACAAATAAGTTGCACTATCATTATCAACTCGATCTTTTGGTTTCAACATTATGAATATGTATCACTACTATCGAGATTCATCAAAATAGACCACTCTTCAAGGGTGCATGACCATAAAACATATTACTCATATAAATAGAACAACCATTATTCTCGATTTAAATGAATAACCGCTCGCATTAAACAAGATCCAGATATAATATTCATGCTCAACGCGCACCAAATAACAATTATTCAGTGTCTAAAACTAATCCCAAGGTAGATGTAGAGAGAGCGTACAACCGCGATCACATCGACTTTTGGAACCGCTTTCCCACGCGCATCGTCACCTCGCCCTGGCCGCTCGCTTATTCCGTAGTCCCTGCTTCGAGTTGAAAATATTAGCAACAGAACCAGATCAAATACCTGTAAAGTCTACTACGAGCTCTAGTTAGGTACATATCAATAACATGTATATCACATATGCCTTTGTTCACTTTGCCATCCTTCTTATCCGCCAAATACTTGGGGCAGTTCCGCTTCAGGACACGCTCAGAGAAGCACTCGCCTGTGCTTAGGTCCAGACTTGGTTTCTTTCTTGAGCAAAGAACTTGTTGCCGCTCTTTTGAAGTTCCTCTTCTTTCCTTTGCCTCTTTTCTTGAAACTAGTGGTCTTGTGACCATCAACACTTGATGCTCCTTCTGATTTCTACCTCGCAGCTTTTAGCATCATAAGAGCTCGAGAATAGTCTTGTTCATCCCTTGCATATTATAGTTCATCACAAAGCTCTTGTAACTTGGTGGTAGTGATTGGAGAATTCTCAATGACACTATCATCGTGAAGATTAACTCCCAGCTTGAATCAAGTGATTATTATACCCGCATATTCCGGTATGTGTTCACCGATGTAACTATTCTCCTCCATCTTGCAGCTATAGAACTTATTGGAGACTTATATCTCTAATCAGGCATTTGCTTGAAATATTAACTTCAACTCCCGAACATCTCATATGCTCCATGACGCTCAAAACGTCTGAAGACCCGGTTCTAAGCCGTAGCATGGCACAATCGAACTATAGAGTAGTCATCGCTTTGCTCGCCAGACGCTCTTAACGCCGCCGATCAGAAGAGTTCGCACGCCAATGCTTCCAGACGTAACTTTTCGGCAGCAATGAGGATAATCTCAAAGTTACGGACCAACCGTAATTGCTACCATCATCTTTCAACTTTGCTTTCAAGGAATGCACTAAAATTCAACACAACAAAGACGAGCCATCCATCTAGAAACAAACATAGACAAGCAAGATACTATCAGTACTAAGTTCATGATAAATTTAAGTTCAATTAATCATATTACTTAAGAACTCCCACTTAGACAGCATTCTCTAGCCATCTAGTGATCACGGATCCAAATCAACTAAACCATAACCGATCATCACGTGAGATGGAGTAGTTTTCAATGGTGAACATCACTATGTTGATCATATCTACTATATGATTCACGCCGACCTTTCGCTTCCTGTTCCGAGGCC